>SSNQ01000108.1:0-18349 GCA_006942095.1 Nothobranchius kuhntae
GGGGGGGGGGGGGGGGGGGGGGGGGGGGGGGGTTCTACTGTCACACTCTGTCTTGTCTCCCTGTTTGGTTCAGCCTTGTGTCACGTTAATTACTCCCACCTGCCTCTCGTTTTCCCAATCACCTTAGCTCCTGGTCCTCCTGTATTTAAACCCCTTCTGTTCTGTGTCTTGTGTCGGTTCATTGTTTCATTTTCCTGCATGTTCATTATTAAATCCTTGTTTTAAACATACCTGACTGCCTGCCTGCCTCCTTCCTCACCTGCGCTTGGATCCTGCCTCCGCTCCACTCACCAGCACATGTGTGACAACTTCATTAACATTGACACTCCTGCTGCCATTATACTGTGTATAGGTATAGTGTACATAGTATTCTTAGGTGCTAATTCTGTGTTTTTTAATATACTGTGATTTTTAAATAATCCATTCTTCTAAATGTATTAATATTATCTGTACTTAGTACTGGTAAAGCCACTCTGCTGCTGTTACAACAGAATTTCCTCAGTGTGGGACAATACAGTATTCTATTCTTCTGTTCTATTTAGTTTAGCATAAAAACCCAAGAGGCTGCTCGCATTTTGTTCTTCCCATTCACATACATTGTTTTCTGTGACAAGCTAAAAGCAAACTGGGAGCTGCCAGATCAGGAGAATGACTGGGCTGGTTAGACAATGCTACTTTCTCACTTATCCAACTTTGGGGAGGATAACAGACACTACTGTACTTAGGTAGGAATATCACTTTAGGTTGCATCTTTATGTAAGTCGCACTTTTACCTTGCCCTCTTCAGTAAGCATGCTCAGATGAACACAATGTTTACCAATGAAATGATTGAATCAAAATCAGTTAAATGATTTTTATTGCTGTAAACTGATTGCATATATCATCACATGTCATTAATAAACAAAGGCACAACTAGATTTTGGTTTGCTGGCTTTACACTTCACCCAAAGTGGAATATCAGGACAGAATCACAGTAGTGCAGCTAAAATCATTGTACACAAAACATGTTGATTTACCATCAAAAACAAAACAAGTGTACTTGTAATTGAAGATTGCAATAAAATTACAAAAAATGTTGACATGAAAGGCAATTTGGACAAATTTAGAGAAAAAAAGAACACTTTGCTGTACAATTGCAAACTTGCCAGAACTTTCCTTAGAGCTTAGTCCCAGTTTAACACAGAGCTCTTAGGTTTAGCCCTAGGAGTGCTTAAGAGGCCAACAAAAATAAAACCTGTCATGTCACACCCGCACAGGCTTTCAGTGTAGGTTCAGTTTTTTTTTTACTCTTGTTTGTTGAAGCATGTGCCACTCACGAACATGGCTCTGGTCACGTGTTGATGTCTCAACTTCATGGGCCATCTGTAAAGACAACTGCAAACTCATCAAATGACAATGTTCTTCTTCTGTTCACACCCAGACACACTCCGTTGGTGACAGATGGTGAGTATCAAGGGGAAGAGAAGGAGACGGTGGAGCATGCTGATGGACCTCCATGGATCGTCCTAAGAGTTTGGGCTGCTGATAGGACAGTACACTTCCTTTTTGCACTATCCACAAGAGGCTTCTCAGTACTCAACCCCATTGTTGTCGCCAGTGGCTTTTCCAGTGGATCCAAGTCACCATATGCTTCTGCCACCTGAAGCACGGACAGGTCAGGAAGAAGACCGTCATTCGCCTGAAGAGAGTACTCCTTTGAAAAAAGAAAAAGAATGACCAAGATGTATTTAACTTGGCACTAAAAATGTACACATAAGGCACCAAGACATGAACATCGTGTTTTCTGCATTACTTGCTGTAATCCTCCTTTACACAGACGACCCTGTGCAGGCTTTACCACCACCATCTTTCCAACTGGATCAGGCTTTATACCCTAAGAAATGCAAAATCAGTGAAGTTGTGTGAATAAATGTATTTACCATGTGATCAAGGGTTAAGTCCAAACTACATTTTTGTCTTTTTTCATATTCTACAGATTTAGATAAGTAGAGGCAACAAAATGCTAGTAGTTTCTATTCACTTATGTTGTTTCATGCAAAACTAAAGCAAACTGACTGCCGGATCAGGAGAATGACTGAGCTGCATACACAATGCTATTTTCTTACTTATCTAAAACTGGAGAATTTAACAGACACAATTTCACCTAGGGGTGAAATATCCCTTTAAATGAGAGAAGATATGTATAATAATTAATAATTGAACACATGCACATTGCTTCAAAACCTACAGCAGTCCAGGGTGTGCTACTGCTGTTCTGATTCAGTACAGCTGTGAACAGGGAACCATTTGCACGCTTCGCTGAGAGTAGTGGGCCGTCTGGAATAGCAGAGCAACTGCATGGTTGCACAAAGCAGTGCCAGCTACACAGGAATACAACATGTCACCATTATAATGGGAACTGCGTCCCGGACGACAACCTGTTGAGAAATTATTTTCAGAGATTACTTTTTGTTTAGGCTTAGCTTACACATTGTAGGTATATGACATGGAGTCCCATTGTTACAACGGTAAAAATACTGTACCTAAATGGAACTCATGATGACAACATGGGAAGTCATATACAGTCATAATCAAATCGGAATATGAGTTTCGAATGAGGCCTCTATATCAGATCCATCTGATGTAGCTTTGCTTTCAATACATGCAAGCAGAAAATCCTCATATATGGAAAATGTAGGCAAAACTGTGTGGAAGAATTTTTTTAATAGTTTTGTTTGTCACATAAATGACATTGTAATAATAAAATTAGTAGAATATGACTGCACATTTAAAGATATACAAATGAGGGGGTACTTCAATCAACATTAAAACAACACATCTGGAGCTCGTCTTGTTTTAATGCTATTAAAAACACGAGCGCAGAAACACGAACCCTTTTGAACATAAGGAAACATGCAAAAATAATAAAACATCAGAGACCGCAAGGAACATCGTCTAACTTTTTGGGACATGCAGTAAATAAAAAAGAAAAGTTGAACCTGAACAGTCAGTAGAATTCACTGACAAGTAACCAGCCGTGCCCTACTTTAATTAACACTATGAGGTTTTTCGTGCTTCTTCGTGGATCAAGAACTCCGAACAGCAACCTCTCCCGTTACCTGGCGTAACGACTCGTTGGTTACATCTTAAGTGATGACCCGTAAAATGTGAGATTCCATAGGAAATATGAAATCAATTTGATGGATCTTTGAATATTACTTTGAGCAGAAGATCGGAACTTTTTACTGCAGGGATTAGAGAACACCGTATTGACCCAGAGACAAGAGAGGGAGAGAGACAAGTTTTAAAGTTTAAGAAGGTTTATTTCTAAACAATTTAAGCAAGACTACCTTTAAACACTATGTGTATGATGTAACTAAGCTGGAGTGAGACTGAGGATCGTGTGTGTGTGTGAAATATGTTCCTATGACCTTGTCTGGAACCGGAGCCTGTAGCAAAGCGGCAGTTGTTGACCAGTCCCGTCTTGAGATACTCCCAGGTCACGACAGTTTTATTGGCATCAGCGAGACCCTGAAGGGGTTGTGATGATTCAGCTTTTATTCTGAAGGAACCGTTGCAGCAGGTGGAACATGCAACAGATTTTATCCAGCTTGTCGTTAGGTTCTTTCGGCTTTAAGAGGCAAGTTACGGATTTGCCACTCCGATAACTTCTCTAGAACGCTTGGAACTGAAGTTAAGATGACGTGGGGCATAGTTTTATAATTTGGATGTTTTGATTTATGGTCGAATCAGGATTTGACAACAAAATAAACACCAACAAAACCACGCCTCGCGTCAGATCTGGAAGGTTCTGATTGGATCAGAAAAAGGAAATGTGTCATGTGACTTTAGCATCACGTGTGATCAGTCTAGTGTAAATCTTTAAAGTTATATTACTTATTATGACTATCATAGGATTATAATATCAAGTAATTAATATTCTTATTTCACAGATTGATTGACATTAGGCTTCACATGACTTGGACTAACAGACGTTATTTAAAGAGCAAGTCACCCCCAAATCAACTTTTTTTTTGCTGATAAACTAAATAAACGAGTGTCTAATGGTGCTGCAGACACATGTAGTCAATAATTTGGCACTTCAGTGCATCTTAGTTAAAATTTAAATATTCTGCCTAAAACTGGCAGTGTTGTGCCGTTGTCAGGTGAAAACTCTGCACTGTATTTTAATTTAAATCTGCCACCGCTATTGGCTAAGAGGTATGCTATGATGTAAATTGGCACATTATGATGTCACAATGCTGTCGTGAGCCTGTGTGTGTGTGTGTATTTGTTAGCAGCTCCGCCCTCTCGGTCTGCCAGGCAACAGCATTTGTTGCATTTTTCAAACATGACGTGGGAGTGGAGTTAGACTCTGGTAGGGGTTGACATGCTCTTTAATTATTATTTAATAGAGTTCTTGGTCTTCTTTCTTCTTTCTTGTGCTGTCCGAGGAAGCAACAGTTTAGATAAGAGCACAGAGCATGAGTGGCCTTGGCCCATATCTTGTAGATTAGGCTTGTGTCAGACTCTTATGGTTTTGCTTGGGCAGAGCAGGGCCTTTAGGTCAAAGATGGACAATTCATCATGCTACACTGGTCTCTGTTTGACACTAACAACAACAAACACTCATTAAACCAATTTCATTTTATTAACCAGGAAAACATTAAGACAGTCGGACTTGACTCCGTTTAAAACTGTTACGGCAGATTTCTGCTTTTCTGAGCATGTAGCTCTAAACACAGTCATACATTCCCAAACAAGACAGAACAACCATACAAGCAACACTCATTAAATCAATGTGCACTTTAACACATACAAAAAATATTTGGTTGGACATTCTCCGAATGGCTGAATATATTCAGACATTTAATGAGCACATTAATTTTGATATTTTTATCAGGAATATTGCTGTCGGCCAGCCGCTGCTGTTAGCAATGGCTATGGCTAATGTTAGCCCGTGTTAGCCACAAAGTGTAAGCCAAAACAAGACACCTTCGTATCTGTGGATGTAAGATGAGGCATACATCTTAAAGCCTTTCACTAATTTACTTGTCAGTGCTTTTGATACCGAGTTACAAATGCGGTGAATGTCATTAATCGTCAGTTTAGACAGGTCTTGTAAACGTCTCATGTTTACGTATTGCCGTTTCACCAGAAATGACCAAGCCGCACCCACAAGAATGCGTAAGAGGACGTGCAAAGAGCCCATTGCTCAAGTAGTTATCTGCTTTTTGTGGGTTAGGCTAGAGAGGTTGGAAATTGGTTAGGCTATCAAGTTCATGAGTGAGAAAATGTAGCTGCAATATTTTCTCTGAAGTGCATGGCGCTAAAGAGTCACATTTTTTATCATGATTTCAATGGATTTCATAGCCTAGTGAACTAGACCAAATTCTTGCTTTGCAAAGTTTGGTCTAGGAATGCTCCATTGGAACCTCAGCAGCTCCTACCAGGACTCTGGCTAGCCAATCACAGCTCTCTAGAGGGGTTTCAAACACATAAAGAGCTGTGATTGGTCCATAATGGTGGGCCAATCATAGTGCTCTATCTGCTTAGTGAACAAATCACAGAGCTTTATCGGCTTTGTGGGCCAATCAGGGTACTCTATGCCTGGTGGGTGGGATGATGCAACAGAGAGAAACAAGAGTATGTCACACTCAGTGCGTTTACATGCAGCCAGTAACCCTTTTAAAACCCGAATATTCGCAATAACCCGGTTCCGCAGGTCCAGGTAAACACCGCCAGAAACCCGGATATGCTCATAACCGGGTTTTTAAAAACCCGGTTACTACACCTGGGGTAACCCTTTTCTAACCCGAATGTTTGGTCGTGTAAACGCATACCGGGATATCCCCATCAAAGCGTGTGTTCTGCGCATGCTCTGTTCACAAGGAATCTTGGTCTTCTGAGTAGCGAGACGTCTTGTATGCGCCAGAACTCCGGAAGTAAACAAGTTGGGAGCAACATGGCGAGTCGCGGCACAGCACCACACTTTTGGAGTGACGAGGAAACCTCTGTGTTCATCGGTCTGGTTCATCTTGAAGGAGAGGATGATGATGATGTTATGGATGAAAACACAGGTAAGTCACATGACTTTCTCAATCCAATACGTATACCAACAAAGGGTTTCGCTCTCGGAGGTAGATACATGCGTCGACCCATCTGTGTTGTTTAACCTATCAGTAACATCTTTTTTAACATCAAGCTGTAACATTTTGCTTGTTTTTATGTCTGGCCAGATGTAGATACTGGAGAAGGTGGACCTTCAATGACTGTGCCTTGCCAGTCTACACAGCCATCAAATCCCACTGCAACTACTCCTGGTGAGCTTTCTAAATACTGTTACTAAAGGCATAACTGGTTGTTGGGTATTGTAACCCCAGGTCACTCCTCCTCCTTGTGTAATGTCTGAAAATAGTACCTTTCTTTAGTGGATAATTTGATTACAGTGATTATGAGATATTATGTGATATAACCGTTGACCCAAACTAAGGACTATTGTCACTTTTGCATTCTTAGTAAACTCAGAATTGTAGGAAGATATTTGTTTATGACGAAGGAGCAGGTGACATTCTGACACATGTCACCTAAAGGTAAAGAAACATCTTCTAGAATCCACAAGTTTCATAAGAATGCAAAAAGTGATAATAGTCGAACACTAAGAGAGAACTTACCCAACACTTTCTAAGGCCTGTCATGTCTGCTCTAGGTGGGTCAAGTCGCAGGTCCAGGCACCGTGGAGCCGCTTCACTTACTCAACATCAACAGTTCATGGAGAGAATGCAGCACACGCAGAACCAATGGTTTGAGCAGCAAAGGCAGTTGAGACATGCCAGTGATGAGGCACTCATGTCTCAAATGATTTCTGAATCAACCTCACATTTAAAAAGCAAAACCAAAATGTTATTTTGTTATGTGCTTTATTAAAGAACAAATGTTTTATTAAACTTACTAGAAAACTTGTATGTGTTGACATTTTATTTGAACATTGCATATACCTGTTCTTTTTCAGAGGTGCACAGCAACAAAGGAGAAGGCAGATAAACATCTTTTAAAACTTAGAAAATAAAGCGTTTTGAAAAGTAGCGAGCTTACAGTTTAAAGTTGTTTGTTTCCTATCAGAGCCGTTCGTCCTGCANGCAAAGAGCCCATTGCTCAAGTAGTTATCTGCTTTTTGTGGGTTAGGCTAGAGAGGTTGGAAATTGGTTAGGCTATCAAGTTCATGAGTGAGAAAATGTAGCTGCAATATTTTCTCTGAAGTGCATGGCGCTAAAGAGTCACATTTTTTATCATGATTTCAATGGATTTCATAGCCTAGTGAACTAGACCAAATTCTTGCTTTGCAAAGTTTGGTCTAGGAATGCTCCATTGGAACCTCAGCAGCTCCTACCAGGACTCTGGCTAGCCAATCACAGCTCTCTAGAGGGGTTTCAAACACATAAAGAGCTGTGATTGGTCCATAATGATGGGCCAATCATAGTGCTCTATCTGCTTAGTGAACAAATCACAGAGCTTTATCGGCTTTGTGGGCCAATCAGGGCACTCTATATGCCTGGTGGGTGGGATGATGCAACAGAGTGAAACAAGAGTATGTCACACTCAGTGCGTTTACATGCAGCCAGTAACCCTTTTAAAACCCGAATATTCGCAATAACCCCGTTCCGCAGGTCCATGTAAACACCGCCAGAAACCCGGATATGCTCATAACTGGGTTTTTAAAAACCCGGTTACTACACCTGGGGTAACCCTTTTCTAACCCGAATGTTTGGTCGTGTAAACGCATACCGGGACATCCCCATCAAAGCGTGTGTTCTGCGCATGTTCTGTTCGCAAGGAGTCTTGGTCTTTTGAGTAGCGAGACGTCTTGTATGCGGCAGAACACCGGAAGTAAACAAGTTGGGAGCAACATGGCGAGTCGCGGCACAGCACCACACTTTTGGAGTGACGAGGAAACCTCTGTGTTCATCGGTCTGGTTCATCTTGAAGGAGAGGATGATGATGATGTTATGGATGAAAACACAGGTAAGTCACATGACTTTCTCAATCCAATACGTATACCAACAAAGGGTTTCGCTCTCGGAGTTAGATACATGCGTCGACCCATCTGTGTTGTTTAACCTATCAGTAACATCTTTTTTAACATCAAGCTGTAACATTTTGCTTGTTTTTATGTCCGGCCAGATGCAGATACTGGAGAAGGTGGACCTTCAATGACTGTGCCTTGCCAGTCTACACAGCCATCAAATCCCACTGCAGCTACTCCTGGTGAGCTTTCTAAATACTGTTACTAAAGGCATAACTGGTTATAGCGTATTGTAACCCCAGGTCACTCCTGCTCCTTGTGTAATGTCTGAAAATAGTACCTTTCTTTAGTGGATAATTTGATTACAGTGATTATGAGATATTAAGTAATATAACCGTTGACCCAAACTAAGGACTATTGTCACTTTTGCATTCTTAGTAAACTCAGAATTGTAGGAAGATGTTTGTTTATGACGAAGGAGCAGGTGACATTCTGACACGTCAGCTAAAGGTAAAGAAGCATCTTCTAGAATCCACAAGTTTCATAAGAATGCAAAAAGTGATAATAGTCGAACACTAAGAGAGAACTTACCCAACACTTTCTAAGGCCTGTCATGTCTGCTCTAGGTGGGTCAAGTCGCAGGTCCAGGCACCGTGGAGCCGCTTCACTTACTCAACATCAACAGTTCATGAGGGAATGCAGCACACGCAGAACCAATGGTTTGAGCAGCAAAGGCAGTTGAGACATGCCAGTGATGAGGCACTCATGTCTCAAATGATTTATGAATCAACCTCACATTTAAAAAGCAAAACCAAAATGTTATTTTGTTATGTGCTTTATTAAAGAACAAATGTTTTATTAAACTTACTAGAAAACTTGTATGTGTTGACATTTTATTTGAACATTGCATATACCTGTTCTTTTTCAGAGGTGCACAGCAACAAAGGAGAAGGCAGATAAACATCTTTTAAAACTTAGAAAATAAAGCGTTTTGAAAAGTAGCGAGCTTACAGTTTAAAGTTGTTTGTTTCCTATCAGAGCCGTTCGTCCTGCACACTCACGCTCTTACTAAGCGCTTACGGAGTGGGACACGTGCAGCAAGGTAATCAGGGCCCGTCTGATAGCTGAGGCTGCACTGTTATCAGCCCTATTGACCTGTGACACAGGCTGTGGAAACAGCCTTTCTACTGATGTGGCCTCCTATGCCCATCTGGGATTAACATGCTCCTTCTCCATCTCACAAAAGTTGTGTAGAGCACAACAGGTTGCTACCACGTATGGTGTGAAAGTAAAATGGAAGTCACTGCGCTTCAACAGAACACGGAAACGAGATTTCAGTCGACCAAATGCTATCTCTATACTTGTTCTAGCAGAACTCAAATAGACGTTGAAGCTTTCCTCTTGTGGTGTCAGTCTTGGGGACTGCAGATAGCCCTTCATTAGCCAGGGCATCAGCGGGTACGCAGGAACTCCCAGCAGGAAGAAGTCCACATCCTGCCCCTCGATCTGCACTGCTCTCTAAAGTGGGACAGATAGAAATATTATTCTTCCTAAATTATGTCATAATGCATCTTAGATATGTGGCAGGTGTGCAACTTGCATTTAAATACCAAAAGTTTTAATGCATTACCCACCTTTGGGAAGGATTGTGCATTGTTGAACAGATTGGACTGGCGGAGTGCATTGGCGTCATGTGCTGAACCAGGCACTTTGCAGCTCACACTCCAAAAACTATGGAAAATGTATCACGGTGAATCAAGATGTAGTGGGAGCGGTGTGATTAGTGGCAAAATGTTAGGAAAATTATTTCAGGTCAGTATCAGTGTTGGGAACGTTACTTTACAAAAGTAATTAGTTATAGTTACTGATTACTTTGTCAAAAAAGTAACTCAGTTACTAACTGAGTTACAAGATCATAAAAGTAACTAATTACCAACAAAAATAACTACTTAGTTACTTTTTTCATTAAAGAATGCAAGAATTACTACAATAGTAAAATATAAATGACTAATGACTGAACATAATAAAATGTATGTCCAAATGTTTTATATAAACCTGAATAATTTAAATAAATAAGCACTTAATAGGAGGAACTACTAACAGGAACATTACACTAATCTAGACTATTAAAAGGTCACTGTGTGATATTTAACAAGACCCCAATCAGTTACAGCGGGACTAAAGACATGATCAGAAACAGGTTACAGCTGGATGATCTAGGAAGGTAGAAGATCAGGACGTCTGAGAGGTGAACAGGTGAGCGGACCTTCGGGACGTCCCGCTGTCACGCTAAGAAGGGCACGGCTGCAGATCCGCAGATTCACTGCGGGTCTGCCGCCGTAGATATTCATCACGTCTTCCTCGTTCTTCACGGCCGTGATGCTCTTGGATGAAAACATCTACCTCTTTAGCTCCTGATCAGCTGATGACAGCTTCAACACACCGCGCTGCTTAACACACACATTTTCTTATCAGTAACAGAAACGACGTTTTGATAAAAGAAGATGTAATTAATTAGTTTGCTTGTTACAGAAAGAAATATTTTTTATTAACGCGGTTATTTTAAACGGCGTTATTACCATCACTTGCTGTGTCTACACTACAGCAGGCAGCGACTGAGACCGTGAGGGTCTCCGCCCACCCGGCTAATCATCACCGTGTTTGTAAGTGCGTTACGACACCTCTCTCTCCCTGGCTGCAGCTGAAGTGTGGCGGTCGGAAAGCCTCACACTGCTGCTCAACGTTCGACAAGCACATAGTAACGCACAACCTTCCGTCCCCAGTAACGGTTACGGCGTTGCAACGGCGGGAAAAGTAATTAATTAGATTATTCCGTTACCTATAAAAGAACGCCGTTAGAAACGCCGTTATACTTAAACGGCGTTACTCCCAACACTGGTCAGTAATAACATAATTATTTGTACATATAAGCTGTTGATGTTTTTTTGAACAGAGAACCTCTCAATTGATGTTGTGAGTGGTTCTACTATAGCTTAGTGATGTGCGTCTGTCAACATTATATACAAATCATAATCATGAATACAAAAGCTGGGAATGGCAAAACACCTACCAGTATTTGTCGTCACAGACTCCCTGGAGGACATAGGATGGCCATCCCTTCCTGTTTCTGAAGTCTCTGTAGCCATCACTTGGAGGCAAGCAAGGGATGTGGCTCCCATCCACACAACCTATGATAAAAAGTTTTAAAAAAAGAAAGAAAAAGTATGCACACAGCAGTGTAGCCTACATACATAGTATAGTTCACATTTAGCCTACTCTCAGAAAACTACTGACATTAACAAGACATAAGAGTAGGAAATATTTTACCTATGATTTGAGGAATGGAGCGGGCACGTTCAAATCTTTGTGCAATGCCACATGCCTCCTCCAAAGTGGGTACCCGGATCAGTGCTTTGATGACTTGAGTCGACCATTCCGTGGCAGAATAGGTACACCATCTTCTTCACGGTGCTCTTGTGCACTCCAAATTGGTTTGCTATCAAACTACACTCTGCACAGCTTGCTAGTTTATACAGCACCATGGCAACGCACACTTCTGTAGGCACTGGTGAGCGGATGGTTACTACACTGGGCTCCATCACTCTTTCTATCATACCACAAAGTTTAGCAAAAGATTGACGTGACATACGGAAATTCTCACGCCAATCCGTGTCCGTGAACTCCATCATTACAACCCGCTCCCACCAGTCCTGACTGCGCACCTTCATCCAAAGTGTCCGCGGGGCTCTGGTGGTAACGGGTACCGTCGATATGTTGGATATGTTTAGCGCAGCTCTCTCTATATTTGCAATTTCTTGCTCACGTACTCTCCTTCGAATGAAGGCCAGTACGCACAGTCGTTTTAAGAGCTGCTGGTGGGTCAATACCAGCAATAAAGCGCAAACAAACGCTCTCGCTATCTCTTCCGAACTGGGAAACATGTTGTTGTTTTCATGGATACCGGAACAAGATGAACTGGAAATGACGCATATTGCGTCTTGACGTCGTCCATACGTCCTGACGCTACCGCAACGTCCGCATTGAAAACAGGTTGTGCAAATTAGGGTTAACTCTGGCTTGTAAACGGGTTATTCTGATCAACTCAGAAACCCGAATACCGACCTTAACCCAATCATAACCCGGATATTGGCTGCATGTAAACATACTCATTCATTGTCCAGTAGCATGCGGAGATCATTTGAAAGACAACGGTAGAACCCGCCCCACACCGAGAGCCGTCAATGGAGCGTGGCCAGACTAAATAATACATTTATTTAGTCTGGCTTGCCAGGCTATGGATTTCACACATGGGGCCTTTAAATTTTGTTTGATCTTTAAAGTGTTTTTCTTGATCGTTTCAGCTCTAATCTAATTCCATATCATTCCCTCCTCCTGCCGCTCAGCTTCGGGAGCAAAGCAGCGGTAGGCTGCCCCAGCCAATTAAAAAGCTTGTGTGGACCCTACAAATATGAGGAGAATATGAGAGGGGGATCAAAATCTTTGACTTGTTTAGCGGTTTTAATTTTCATCAGTTGTGTACTGCTTTCATTGGACGATACTATCCATCCATCCAGTTTCTGTATCCGCTTATCCACGCAGGGTCACAGGGGGCTGGTGCCTATCTCCAGCAATCTTTGGGCAAACAAGTGGGGTACACCCTGGACAGGTTGCCAGTCCATCGCAGGGCAAACAACCAAGCACACACACACACTCACACCTTAGGGCAATTTAGATAAACCAATCACCCTGACAGTCATGTTTTTGGACTGTGCAATGAAGCCAGAACCGGGGACAACCCACACATGCTCAGTGAGAACATGCAATCTCCTTGCAGAAAGACCCCAGGCTAGGATGTGAACCGGGACCTTCTTGCTGCAGGGCAACAGTGCTAACCACTGCACCACTATTCACCCTTGGACGATACTATATCACTATTAAATATATACTACATTTGTTTGGGGGCAATTTTATGCAAGGAGGACGGGGGGAGGGGGTATCCCCCCAGTACCCCCCACCCCCACCCCCACCCCCCCCAGGATTTCCGTCAAAGCTAACACAGAAACACTGGATGTCTGCTTTATTTATTTTTTTATTAATTTTCCACGCCAGAACAAATAAAACAAAACAAAAAACTATGCTAAGTACACATTGAACATAAGTGAACACCAGGGGTAAAGAAAAACACCAGCAACATATTACAGGGGCAAATTCAAGTACAAACTTAATAGTGAAACAAAAAATACAAGATCATATATTCAGGTTCAGTTTGTCAAAAATTTAGTTTGTTTTACACTCTTTCTGAGTATCAAGTTCTCTTATTATATATTGTTCAGAGTTTTAGTTCAAGTGGTTTATGTTTGGTATGGAGTCTGTCCAACTTGCTTTATGAATATGAAACTTTCCCAAGAGAAGAAGAAGCTAGATGAAATGTATAATATCCTTGTCCTCAAAACAGAGTAGAACATCATTTTCTGTTTCTCACTTTAACTTCACTTCCTTTCTCTCTCAGTAGTCAGCATTCAGACAGAATTTCTGCAAGAAGTCCTTTCTAGTTCATAGCTGTTCTAAGGCTAAACTGTGAGTGAGTCCACTCCCTTGGCTGGGAAGTACACACACACACACACACACACACACACACACACACACACACACACACGCGCGCGCGAATGGTCTCAGGATTTTTTACTGCTGGAGGACACAGGGTTCTCCAGTTGATCCTTGTTCCAGAATCTTTAAACAATAAAAAAAGAGATTCATCAGACAAAATGACTTCCCCCAGGACTCAGCCGTGCGGTCCCTGAACCTTCAGCAGAACATTTGTCTGTCCCTGATGGGTTTCTAGTGGAGAAGTGGTTTTGCTGCTGGACTTTGTTATAATTCATCATGACAACCACTACAGCTGATTTAGTTATATTTGTGTAATTTACAAAGCCTTTTAGTTCTCTTCTTGTTAGCTGTGTTCCTGTCTGTAAAATTGATAGCCATGTTTAAAGAACATGTGTTTTCTACAGCTGTGGTGTTTTTTCACACCCATTTATTGATCAAAAGCTGGGGCATTCTGGTATGTCACCACCAGGGGGCAGCACCTTCTTTCAAACAATGTGAAACTGAAAGTAGACTGCTGCAGTCAGATCAGAAGCCCCCGTTAGTAGGTCGTGTACAGTCATTGTTTATTGTATAGTTATTGTTTATAAAGAGAAACGGCTGGAAATAACTTTATTTACCGGTATAATGGAGGTGAGTTACTTATGTTTACTTTTAAACTGGTTGGTGCGAGCTGTGTCGGTCAAAAATGAGCCTGAAGCCGTAGCTTTCCTTCTTTATTCAGTCACTTGTTTTTATGTAAGTCGGCCCTAAAAGCTAAATATCTCCACGCGCGGGATTTTCTTTCGATGAAACTACAGTGAGGTGGTCCAGCAGACACACAAACACGCACCGGTGTTGTGTTGAGCTGCGTGACCCCGGCTAAAGGTTCCCCTTCCTAGTTAGTTCCAGTCACCAGAACGTGTTCCCGCACCTGCGTGTTGAAACAGAGCGGTGAAGAGGTCCGAATATATGTCAGGCAGCAACTAGTCTATTACGTAAATGTGTGAGCTTGTTTTAGGATAAAGTAAAACTCCGTTGTCCATTCCGTCAGAAGAGACATGTTTTCAGTGTCCTGCTCCATCTGGGTGGACAGAGAGAGACCAAAGTAACGTCTGTTCTCCCGGTGTAATGGCGACGCTGGTGAGGGAACACCACCAAGGCCAGAGCTCCGCCCTTTAAGCCTCGTCTATTGGGAGTTAAGTCCCCAACAACGACTAATGACTGAATTCAAATTTATTAAATTATTTAAAACTAAAGTGACTTTGTGTGTGTGTGTGTGTGTGTGTGTGTGTGTGTGTGTGTGCGCGCGCGCGTTCGTGCGTGCATGCACTCCTAAGTAAATCCACGAAAAGTGGCATTTCTCGCTAGTGCATCAAGTACTTATTTATCCACTATAAAAGATTTTGACATAAAAATTTCAAAATGCCAATGAAATCCAGTTTTTATGTACATGCATAATTTCCTTCTGTCTCACTTCTGCTGTCCTCCCTCTGAACTCACCTGTGTCACCTGAAAAGTTACATCTACCTTCATTCATCTTAATGTCTGGATTAATTTTAGACTTGATCCACTGAAATATCAATGTAAAAGAATACAAATATTAATAAAACCTGTTTTATTAAGTAATACAATCACATTTGATCATATTTATGGATGGGCCACACACACACACACACACATAAATATGGCAAGCAGTTTGTACATTCATCACACAGACTGTATATGTATTCTGTAAGTTAATGAATCTATTGTTTCTAACATTCTAATAAAAAGTAGCTATCCAGAAATCTACAGTGACATCTGTGTCATCCACATGAACTCCAGATTTTGGAGATGTGAGCCTTCCACGGACAAATGATGTAACGTTTGTTGCAACTCCTATCAAATACACTCTTCCTGCAGAAACTCTTTTCTTACTTGGATAAACTTATTGATTACAGTATCAGGCTGTCTAAATAGCATTATGTGTTCAAGGAATAAAATAAATGACATCAACTATTTTTTAACAGATAGCAAGAAATTCTTTGTTTCTGGGAAGACTATTTGTAAAATCAGTGTAAATATCTGGATACGTAAAAAAATTACAGACAGCTTGAATGTTTTTTTAATTCAATTTAAAATAAGTTTTACAAATAACAGCTTTAACTAGAAAAATTGCATTTATTGTACAAATGCTGTTTGAATGCTGGATAGCTGAAATATAATTTGAAGCTGCTGAACAGCTGACCTGAAGCTGAAATTAAGCAAAACTGTCAAAATGAGCTGAATGTCTTGAAAGATGTAGAAGCAAAAAGCACCAACAAGCAAATAAAGCACAAAAAGTAAGTGAAGAATAGAGAAAAAGAATGCTAAATAGCAAAAAAAAAAAACAAAAAAACTTAAATCTGTGAACACTGTATAAAAATCTGGACAGCTAAAATGTCTAAACACCTGTTATTTCAGTTTGCCAAGTTTAACAGTTTAATCTTTACATTTAGCTGAACTGTGAAATTAGCAGTTTATGCTAAATTTGGTAACTGATTGCTGAAGTTGTTGAATAGCTGAAGTAAGCTGAAACTAAGCTAAACTGTCAAATGAGCTGAATGTAGTGAAAGATGTGAAAGCAAAAAGCACCAAGAAGCAAAAAAAAAAAGCACTAAAAGTAAGTGAAGAATCAAGAAAACTAAAACGAATCCTAAACAGCAGAAAACTCAAATCTGTGAACACTGTTTAAAAAAATTGGACAGCTAAAATGTCTAAACACCTGTTATTTCAGTAGGACTAGTTTAACAGTTTAATTTTTACATTTAGCTGAATCGTGAAATTAGCATCATATGCTGAATTCAGAAACTAATTGCTGAAGCTGCTGAATAGCTCAAGTGAAGCTGAAAGTAAGCTAAACTGTTAAAATGAGCTGAATGTTTTGAAAGATTTAGAAGCAAAATGCACCAAAATGTAAATAAAGCACAAAAAGTGAAGAACAGAGAAAACAATCCTAAACAGCAGAAAACTGAAATCTGAACATTATTTAAAAATCTGGACAGCAAAAATGTCTAAACACTTGTTGTTTGAGTAGGACTAGTTTAACAGTTTAATCTTTATATTTAGTTGAACTGTGAAATGAGCAGCATAAGCCGAATTCAGAAACGGATTGCTGAAGCTGCTGAATAGTTTTCTGGCAAGCCAGACTAAATAAATTTATTATTTAAACTTTTCAAAGCAAGAATTTGGTCTAGTTCAGTAGGCTAGCTGAATAGCTGAACTGTGAAATTAGCATCATATGCTGAATTCAGAAACTGATTGCTGAAGCTGCTGAATAGCTAAAGTGAAGCTGAAACTAAGCTAAACTGTCAAAATGAGCTGAATGTATTTAAAGATTTAGAAGCAAAAATCACCAACAAGTGTAATAAAGCTCAGAATATAGGTGAAGAATGGATAAAAAATGCTAAACTGCAGAAAACTTTAATCTTTGAACATTGATTAAAAACTCGAAATTTGAAATGTTAAACAGCTGGCATTTGAATGAGAATAGTTTAATTGGTACATTTTTGCAATTGGCTGAACTGTGAATTTAGAAATATTTGCTGATATCTGAAAATGATAGATTAACATATGTTCAGACTTGATATGGGATGGATGAATGGTTGGATGAATGAAATGACGGATGGATTGTTGGATGGATGTTAGATGGTTTATTGGACGGATGGATGGATGGATGGATGGATGGATAGAAGCATGGATGGATTTATATGTGGATGGATGGATTCCTTAGCCCAAGCCGATCGATTTGATGTCTCACATGTGTGGGTGTGTAATTCCATTTAGCCAGAAGATGATTGGCCTATCTCAACCAATCAGGGAGCTGGGAGGGAGCGGGGCACTTTCCCACCTTCTGGCCGTCAATCAAATTTAACTTATTTCTAGTTTTAAGTACAAACATTTCAAAAAGATCAAAAACAGGAGTCTGTTAATGGCTCAATATTCAGCTTTTTATATTCATTCCTATGAGACATGGTTAAAGTGATTTGTAGTTACTTGTGTTGCCATGGTAACAGATGACAGGAGTCTGCATTAACCAAACAATGTACAATGTCACATGACTCTTTTAAACTTTGAATAACATTTCTATATTAAAGTATGTTGATACAGTTGTGTCTAAAATGTTGTTAAATGTTGTTGCTAAGCACGTTGCCATGGTAACGCAGAACACAATATCTAGTTAATACAAGACTCCTGGGACCAAGCAGGTTGAATTGATGTACCATACGTGTGGGTGCACATTTCCTTTCAAGCAGAAGACGATTGAAAACTCTCAGCCAATGAGAGAGCAGCGAAGGAGATGGGGGCGTTTCCTGCCTTCTGACTAGTGTTAAAATGTCAGCTATGCTGCTAGTTTTAAGTGTATAGAGCTGGTTGGTTGGATGGTTGGTTGGATGGATGGATGAATGGATGGATTCCATAGGCCTAGCTGATCGATTTGATGTCTCACATGTGTGGGTGTGTAATTCCATTTAGCCAGAAGATGATTGACCTCTCTCAACCAGTCAGGGGGCTGGGTGGGAGCGGGGCACTTTCCCACCTTCTGACGGTCAATCAAATTGAACGTGTTTCTAGTTTGAAGTACAGATAGTTCAAAAAGATCAAAAACAGGAGTCTGTTATTGGCTCAATATTCAGCTTTTAATATTCATTCCTATGAGACATGGTTAGAGTGATTTGTAGTTGTGTGTGTTGCCATGGTAACAGAAAACCATTTAAAATTGAATACAAGATTCCTGAGACC
>SSNQ01000108.1:19478-34612 GCA_006942095.1 Nothobranchius kuhntae
GAAAAAGTCGCACAGTGTCCGCCCGGCTTTACTGTCTGTGTGTGTGTGTTGATGCCTGGGCCGAGCTGACGGAGCTCCCGGCTGCAGTTTTGTGTGTAGGGAGGGGCGGGCGCTCTATCTGACTGGCCAATCACAGAGCGTGAAGACAGTCAGTTACCCAATGAGGATTTCTTTCAGCACGATTACAGATATTTATGAGTTTTACACTCGTTTCATGCTCGTATTCGTCAAAAATGCTTTATCCGTACGCTCATAGCTGTAACCACCCTGCCCTGCCTCCTCCTCCTTGCTACCTGCCGGCTGTGATCACAAGCAACAACACAGTAGTTCCCGCTGCTTCTTCGGGAAACGGCGCAAAAAAAAAATCAATAAAACTTGGGATGTTGTAGGCGTGGCGGTGGGATTTCAGCCGTGGCAGGCCGCCACGGCTACGCCTATGTAAGGGAAACCCTGTGTGTCATATGTGTGGGTGCTGGATCCTGATTGGACAGAAAATGGTTGAACACCCTCAACCAATCAGAGAGCAGCACTGTTTTCCCGCCTTTTCCCCTGGCTGTTGGAGGCCTGCAGCTGTACTCCTGTTAATGAGAGAAGCCTTTAAATCTGTCCTTCAAGAGCAAGTTACCCCCTACAATAAACTTACTTCACTCCCACTTCATGTTTGAAAAATGCAACAAATGCTGTTGCTTGGCAGACCGAGAAGGCGGAGCTGCTAACAAATACACACACCACAGGCTCACAATGGCATTATGACATCATAATATACCAGATGACATCATAGCATACCTCTTAGCCAATAGCGGTGGCAGATTTAAATTCAAATACAGTGCAGAATTTTTCCCTGACGACGGCGCAACACTGACAGTTTTAGACAGAATATTTGAATTTTAACCAAGATGCACTGAACTGCCAAATTATTGACTACACGTGTCTGTAGCATGATTAGACACTCCTTTATTTAGTTTATCAGCAAAAAAATGTGATTTGGGGGTGACTTGCTCTTTCAGAAGTGAAATTGGACCTGTCAAACTTCTCATCACCATTCAAAAAGTACTGCACCGATTTGAAAATTCAAAAAGCGTGAGCGGCAGAAGGCTTTGATGATCATCTGTGTGTATTTTTATGTGCCTACCATGAATTGTCTAGAAGCTATGATAAGAACATTTTAGCTGTCTGAAGCCGATCAGATAACATGGGTTTCAATGAGGGAAAAGCTGGGTCTCTCCTCTTTCTGAGGCTTGTGGCGAAAGAACGGTAACACTTACAGTTAAAATGAAACCCATTCTGAACAGCTGACAAAAATTCCTACTTTTTGAGTTATAATTTGTTTTGGTAGTCCAAACGGTCTGGGGGTAGTAAAGAGTTGTTCACAGAAGATGTGAAGCTCAAAAGTTAGAGTGCGGAATTTTCAGGTTAAGAGTGGTGAGAGACATTTTTTTAAATTTGAATTTTCTCAAACAAATGAACCGTACAACCACAATGCTTGGAGTACAGTCTGTCATGTCCCTGGGAAGGTGTTTAACCCACGACATGAAGAATCATCACAAAACAACGGCAGAAAGTTCAAACAATGATTTATTAAACCTAACTAAAAGTGTCCTGGAGATAAGTTCAATGAAGCCAGAAAGAGTCCAGAAGTCAGTAGGGAGGGCAGATGGTGTGACGGGGTGCGTCCAGGAGAGGGAGCCAGACGATGGCGGCAGAGGATAGGAGGAACAGGAGGAGAGGCGACCTGTGAGAGTTGTTGTCCAGGCGGGTTATGGTGAGTTCCAGGTACAGTGGGGCAAAAAAGTATTTAGTCAGCCACGATTGTGCAAGTTCTCCCACGTAAAATGATGACAGAGGTCAGTAATTTACAACATAGGTACACTTCAACTGTGAGAGGCAGAATGTGAAAAAAAAATCCATTAATTCACATGGCAGGATTTTTAAAGAATTTATTTGTAAATCAGGGTGGAAAATAAGTATTTGGTCACTTCAAACAAGGAAAATCTCTGGCTCTCACAGACCTGTAACATCTTCTTTAAGAAGCTTTTCTGTCCTCCACTCGTTACCTGTATTAATGGCACCTGTTTGAACTCATTATCTGTATAAGAGGCACCTGTCCACAGCCTTAAACAGTCAGACTCCAAACTCCACTATGGCCAAGACCAAAGAGCTTTCGAAGGACACCAGGAAAAGAATTGTAGACCTGCACCAGACTGGGAAGAGTGAATCTACAATAGGCAAGCAGCTTGGTGTGAAAAAATCAACTGTGGAAGCAATTATCAGAAAATGGAAGACATACAAGACCACTGATATTCTCCCTCAATCTGGGGCTCCACGCAAGATCTCATCCCGTGGGGTCAAAATGATCATGAGAACAGTGAGCAAGAATCCCAGAACCACACGGGGGGACCTGGTGAATGACCTGCAGAGAGCTGGGACCACAGTAACAAAGGTCACCATCAGTAACACACTACAACGGCAGGCAATCAAGTCCTGCAGTGCTAGACGTGTTCCGCTGCTGAAGCCAGTGCATGTCCAGGTCCGTCTGAAGTTTGCCAGAGAGCACAAGGATGATACAGCAGAGGATTGGGAGAATGTCATGTGGTCAGATGAAACCAAAGTAGAACTTTTTGATATAAACTCAACTCGTCGTGTTTGGAGGAAGAAGAATACTGAGTTGCATCCCAAGAACACCATACCTACTGTGAAGCATGGGGGTGGGAACATCATGCTTTGGGGCTGTTTTGCTGCTAAGGGGACAGGACGACTGATCCGTGTTAAGGACAGAATGAATGGGGCCATGTATCGTGAGATTCTGAGCCAAAACCTCCTTCCATCAGTGAGAGCTTTGAAGATGAAACGTGGCTGGGTCTTCCAACACGACAATGAACCCAAACACACCGCCCGGGCAACAAAGGAGTGGCTCCGTAAGAAGCATTTGAAAGTCCTGGAGTGGCCTAGCCAGTCTCCAGACCTCAACCCCATAGAAAATCTGTGGAGGGAGTTGAAAGTCCGTGTTGCTCGGCGACAGCCCCAAAACATCACTGCTCTCGAGAAGATCTGCATGGAGGAATGGGCCAAAATACCAGCTACTGTGTGTGCAAACCTGGTAAAGACCTATAGTAATCGTTTGACCTCTGTTATTGCCAACAAAGGTTATGTTACAAAGTAGTGAGTTGAATTTTTGTTATTGACCAAATACTTATTTTCCACCCTGATTTACAAATAAATTCTTTAAAAATACTGCCATGTGAATTCATGGATTTTTTTTCACATTCTGTCTCTCACAGTTGAAGTGTACCTATGATGTAAATTACTGACCTCTGTCATCATTTTAAGTGGGAGAACTTGCACAATCGGTGGCTGACTAAATACTTTTTTGCCCCACTGTAGGTATATTCCATCAATGGTTCAGCGTTTCCAAGTGTCCGTGAGTAGCTAATCATCCAGCGATATGAAGTAGTTCCCTCTCCTCTTAAATAGAGCTCTGCTGCGGTTGATCTGAGGAGCTGCAGCTGCCGCTGATTGGTAATGCCCCGCAGCTGATGAGTGCCCTCTCCTGGAATGAAGATCTCACAAAGATGTGGTAGAGAACGAGGAGTACTCACCCCGACCTACAACACAGTCATGAATTATAGCTCAAAACGAAGGTATATTCGTTAGCTGTAAGCCAGTGTGTGTCTCATTTCAATCGAACCTATGGTTCTCTCGGGACAACGCCAGAAATGGAGCAAGGGAGGGTCACTGCTCCTATCTTTCCCCATTATAACTTTTGTGAATTTTTCTGAAAATTTCAAGTCATACCTCAACTTCTACCTGCGATTTTAAAAAAACTGTAAAAGATATCAAAAAGCCTCTTTAATATGTTAAACAGGAAAGTCTTGTGAGTTTGTTAAACTTTGAATGAAGTCTCTAAGTTAAAGGGAACCCAATAAAGTTTTTGGTCAAAAAAGTGATAGGAATTTGCTGAAAATTGACCAATCCCATTCATTTCAATGGGAAATTTTTCGCAGAAAAAGTTTAATACCTCGAAAAATTTGAAAGATATCAATGCCAAAAGTAGTAGCCGGAAAGAGCTTAACGAGCTGAACGTTTTGTTATAAAATTGTTGAAATAGCTCAAAATTTGAAGGAGAAGAAGAGGTTCAAAAAGTGTACGGAAGCAGAAGAAGAAGAAGAAGAAGAAGAAGAAGAAGAAGAAGAAGAACAGGAAAACAATAGTTTGAATGCTTAACAGCATTCAAACTATTAAAATATATTAAATGGGTTTGTCAATATTAAATCCCAACTAGTGCCGTTGTTATTTAAACTTAAATATCATTTCTACTGGTATCAAGTTAGTTTTATTTTCACTGACTAGTAATAATACAATTTCAACTTGGATACATTATTGCTATATTTAAAAATAATTAATAAAGTGTGATTAAACTGAGTTGATGTCTGAATGCTGGTGACAACCCCCCCAAAAATAAAAAGTGTGATTAAATGTTACACTCACTTGCCATAAAAGATCGCTAACAGTGAAAACAAAACAAAGTATGTGATCAGGAAGCAGAAACAAATGTGAGCCGAAAGGTGAAAATACGTTTAGCTGTTTTTTAGAAGATTGGAAATTAAGTTAAGGATTTCCAGCTGGCTTCCTTTAAGTTTTCTGGATCCTCCTCATCCTCCTGCTTCTTCTTCTCATGTTCAGTGGTAAACAAGCTGAGCTGCGTGATTCTTTATGACCAGCATTGCATTTAGTTTGACTGCCAAGAGTTGTTGTAGCACATCCACCATGACCACGTGTACTAAAACCATGAAGGCAGTTTGAGATTTCTTTTTATATTCTGCAGAAAAAATATCAAGGTCCAGCCCTCGGTGTCCTTAATGGTAGATACGGCCATGAACACAATCCTGACGGGGCAACACACTAAGACACTACGCCCAAGGGTTACAAACGCTTACAAAATAAAAGCATGCTTCATATTTCCCTATCCATCCAATATAAAACAAATATATGCGTTAACTTCAAACTAGCCTGTAAGGAGACTGTAACCGTTTCACAAGGGCCAGTTATAAATGGCCACTGTGTTGGTCACCATTAAAAACACAAACCATCTACAGATCGCACTGTTACCATGAGTGAGTTTAGCTTTCTCTGCCCCTGCCTCTTCGTCTCTCCTCCATCGTCTTCTGTTACCTGACACATTGAGTTAATTGGGATGGATCAGGCCTCTGCAGCTCGAAACTTTTCACAGGCATATTTAAGGTCATTCAAAACTGATGCTGTATATTAGCTTTGTACCTTTAAGACATTCAAATTGCTGTGCTAAATAATCTTTATGTTCTGTTGCAGTTCTTCAGAGACATCATCCTCACAGTAGATAAACGTGTTTTTAGAGAACATCCAGCAAAGAGGAGAAGTCTTATCCCATACCACTTTGAAGAAAAACACTCCTGCTACAAAGTGCGTGTCACCTATGAGGAGCTGGAGGAGCTGGAGAAGGCTCTGTCAGACTATCGTCCCACTCAGGGACAGAGCCCTCAGCAATATACAGTAAAGGTGTCTGCACAGGTGATGGACTACATCCAGCAGATATGGAAAGAAAAACTTCAAAAACTGCAAGGAATAAGTCTTAAGATTGAAATTTATCCAGACCCGACACACACGAGTTCAGCTCTGGTGATGTTCAGAGCTCAGCCTGGATTGTCCCGTCCTCAGTGCGTACGTCTAGACTTTGTGAGACAGCAGTTCCTCACCTTCTACCAGAGAACAGCCTCTGATTTGGAGGTCACATCTCTCAGATTGGGTCCACACAACCTTGAGGATCTAAAAAGAAAATTTCCACGTCTTCTTTTTAAACCAACTTCCAGCAAAGACACAACAGTAGTTGGTCCTTTTCCATATTTAAATCAACTGAAGAGGTTTCTGTCACCAAAGTCTCAGAGTTTATGTAAACATCCAGAGACCAGCGTCCCAGCAGGCAGTGCAGCCTCAAAACCCTCACCCAGCCAAGATGAATCTTGTCCAATCTGCATGGAGACGATCAAAGATGAGGACAAAAAGACACTTAGGTGCAAACATTCGTTCTGTAAAGACTGTTTGAAAACAGCCTTTGTCTACAAGCCGATCTGTCCCATCTGTGGGCAATTATACGGCGTTTTGAGGGGGACTCAGCCAGAGGGGGGTACCATGACCGTGTTTACAAGCTCTTCACCTTTACCAGGATGTGAGAGACACGGAACAATAATCATCCAGTATCGCATCCCAAGTGGAACTCAGAAGGTAGGAACACAACTCTACCAGCTCTCTGTCCTCGTTACAGTGAATTTCAGTCTGTTTTTAGGGTGAATCACATCACGAAGATGGCCCTTTTGCAGATTTTATTTGGTTTTAGATTAATTTATGGTGAATGGATAGTGACAGTGTTGTTTCTACTGCATTTAAGTGCTGCCTTTAATACTCTGGACCACACTATTCTTTTAAATGTGCTGTAACGAATCTCCAAACAAGTTAGGCCCAGCTAGCTAGCTTACACACACACACACACGGTCCCCGAACTCCCACCCCTCCCATCAGGTATAATCCCTAGGCCGCGCCCCTCCAAATATGTGAACTGCTCTGCTTCGGTAAACAGAAAAGAGCAGGACACCTGTCTACATGAATCAGTGGCTGTGTCTCAATTCAGGGTCTGCATCCTTCGAAGGACCCAGCCCACCCCGCCGACGTGGGCTGGGTCCTCCGTCGGCCGGGTAGACCGGATGTTAGCGGCTGTGAATTTGGACAGGCCTAGCCTTCATGAATTCCCGCCTCTCCCTCGGCGAACGTTCTGTCGCCTAGCAACCGTGGAACCGCTGAGCAGACGGGAGAAGGAACTTTAAACGATGCTCGAAGTTTTATTTAGATCTTTAATCATTTCCTTGACTGTTGGAGAGCTAATTCAGAGAAAATACTTTAGACAAGCTGAGCCTGAGCAAAGATGTGATAATAGTTTTTAATACTTTCTAAGGGTCTTCATTTGACCAAAACCGATTTATCACCTTTTAAGACTTTTCAAGACCCAGCGGATACCCTCTAGTAAACAATTCTCATTTGTAAACAAAAATAAAATTCAAGAGTTTAATGCAGAACTGATTTTATTTAGATATTTCTTTTATATGTACATGTTTAATCTTCCTTAACCATTTTTTTTCTAGCAAAGTAAAAAGCTGTCAAAGTTCTCCCTTCTCTCCTGTGTCCTCTGCTGCTCTGCCTCCCTCTGCAGCCTCATGTCCTCCCAGATCAGATCCAGAAGCTGGTCATCGCTGTCACCTTCCCCTGGATGCCCATTTTCTCCAGAATAGTCTTAACAAACATGTAAGAAAAGAAACAGGAAGAGAAAAGAGGACAACGGGTTATTCCTTTCATGTTTTCGCAGAAAAAAATAAACTCAAACGAGTTTTAAAATATGAGATGTTATTGTACCTCCATGCCACAGCCGCCGAATACTTTGCTCCAGTGATCATGTGGTCCATCTCCGCCCTAAGCTTAATAAACTCCCTGGTTTTCTCTTTTGTCCCTAAAATACAAACTTCTATTAAAATCAGGGGGAAACGTAGCGGGAGAAGTACGACACCGAGCGGCCGAACATACGAGCCGAGACCGCAATACAAGCACTTTTACTGTAACATTTCTAACTAAAATAATGTTCATGTATCACAGAAAGCCCTTAACCTAACAGTTTTCAAGTTTATACTGACATTTATATGCGCAATCCTCTCCGACAGCTCCCGCTTCGCTGTCCGCCATTGTTTTTAAAAGTTCTGCCATCCGGCCCGCAAGGCATCTTGGGAAATGCTACCTATTGAAGGATACACCGGACCCATCCTTCATTCAGGCGAAAAGAAGGCCACATTCGTCGACCGCACTTGAAGGAGTCTTTGAATTGGGACATGCCTAGTCGCGGCGCTGTGACGTAACTGGCCGACGAATCCGGCCGACATAGGATGCAGACCCTGAATTGAGACACAGCCAATATGGCTGAATGATCGGTAAGTGAAAAATAAAGAAAATAAATGTCTAACATAAATCTTTTATTTAACTTGCTAAAATGGTAACTAAGTGTTTTAAAGTTTATTCTGGGATTATTTTCAGCTTCAAGAGTAATAAATAACATGGTAGCCTGCTAGTATCAGTGAAAACCAGCTAATACTGCTAATAGCTATTAGGGCTGAACGATTAATTACATGTGCAATTAAATTGCGATGTGACAAAAAAAAGATTTTCTAATCGCAAAGGCTGCAATTTGACTGGCAGCGAGTGGTTAGCGCAATGTTAATAAACATGGAAAAACCCGTAGGGATGCTAATGCTAATATTGCCGATTACATTCTTACAAATTACAAATTAGTAACGTGCCAAATGATTACATTTGGAGTCTAATAGAAAGTGAAAACTGCCATCAATCAAATAAATACAGACAGATATTTTAGTAAAGCCAGAAAACCGTAAGAGACTAACTCCACTGAGTATTGGCTAGCAGTTATGGATGTAACTGATCTACGGAAGCTCTGCATAGACAAGACGTCAAAAACTCTAAACGCAAAAGGCTTCAATAATCGGGACACACTTCTTTCCTGCAAATCTATTGTCACAGTTGATGCTAATATGCTCCATCAAGGGATGTGCTCCTGGCTGCAAAGCATGGCACCTTCAAATACAACTTTTTGTCTTTACTTTTGAGTGTTTGTGTTTATGTAGACAAGTAAACTTGTTGATATGATATGTAGATAAATATGTAGATACATAAACTTGTTTATATTCAGTACAAGTTACATAGATTTTTTATGCTTCCGTTAGTTGAAAATAATGAGAAAAGCCCCTTGAGAAAATAATCGTGAATTTAATTGTAATTGCAATATTGAAGAAAAAAAATCGCTGTTAGATTATTTTCCAAAATTTGTCAGCCCTAATAGCTATCCAGCAGAACAACTCCTATGACTTTGCCAGTCAATTATTGTTGGGACCTCTTGTTTTTGTAGTGAAATGAATTTCTTTATTTTTCCACATCAGTTTTCATGATGAGGGCCTCACAGGGTCTGGTACAGGAACCAGAGCAGGAGCAGCTGGTGTAACTGGAGGAGCTCGTGGAACATCTCAGCACCAACACATCAGGTGAGAGGCCTCGTGTTTTGTAGTGAAATGGGTTCTTTATTTTTCCACATCAGAAGTTAGTTTAGAATAGAGTTCATATTATTTTAGGTTCTTCCTGTGTACAGGGTTAGGGATGGCAGGTTGGATACAAATTCTACTTTACCAATTGTGATTTCACCACAATAATAATCATTCAAAGCACCCATAGACCAACATATAATTGTATTGGGTGGAGTGTCATCATACTCTTTTTACATTTTTAGTCTTCAAAGATAATAAGTAAAATAGCGCACATGTATTTGCTGAGAGCTGTACAGTTTCTCAGCCATTCCACATTGGGAAAGTAAATATGTTCCGGTTGAATTTACCACTCTTCATTAGCATGTAGCAGTTATTAACTATCATCTTCTCTGTCTAATCTTTCATCAGATCCCTGAACTTGGAATCATCACAGACTGCTGGAGAGTTGCTGAACACATGACCCAAGTCTCTTGTTTAACATCATGGATGACACATCAGCCAGTGGCTCCTCCTGCATCAGATGCACCTGGAGTTTTTGCACAACCTGTAGAGAACAGCAGTAACCTCAATCCTCCCTCAAATGGAAGCATATGTTTTGCAGAGGTGGTCCTCCGGGTTGCCAGATGACAACGTAAGGACCGTCCATGCAGAGGGACATGGTCACAGTGTTGTAATACCAAGTCATTGTGTCTGGAGAATAGCGCTGAACAATCTTTCTTTTTTGGACTGAATCTGCAATTTCAGAAAGCACGATTACATGACCGTCAAAGCAGTGGGTTTTTAGCGGTTCTGGTTGATCCAGGATCTGTTGTGTCAACTTTTTTTTTTGTCACATCTGGGTTTTCCCCGTGTTACGGCGGCGGCAACAGCCAGCACGGGGGGGGTGTACCGTGCGGAGCCGAGCCCAATTCCACAGCTGACAAAGCTGCACCTTTAGGTTATTTTCCCTGTTTTATTTTTCCACACACAGCGCTGCTAGAACCGGTAATAATGGCTGTGGTGGTCCTACAGCACAGTAGGTGAGAGATGATTGGTTTATGCGTCATCAGCGCAAGTGCGTTGTTGCACACTGTAGTTGACTTGAAAGTTCAGCTTCTCTTTTAAAACTGGTTTGAATGTTTCTGATGGCACACGTTAGTTTAGACAAGCTACGGTGTCAGAGTGTCTCTTTCAGTGTACGAGTCTCTCTCACGGGGCTTTCCGCAGGACAATCTAGGCTTCATAGCAGAGTTTTAGTGAGGAGAAACTATCAGACGGCTTCAAAAACATGCAGCCAGCCTGCCGCGGTAATGCAGGAAAACTGTGAGCATTTTTTTTTTATTTAATAGTGTTTAAAAGCTGTTTCTACCTACAGATTTCCTCCATGCACTTTTGGAGTAAAACAAGAACATGCTGTTATAAAGCTCCTCTCTAGATGAAAATCACAAGCTGCTTCACAAACACATAAAAAATAAAAAAGATAATAATGGGAGAAAATATGAATAGCTTTAACTGTTTTTATTATATGATTAGAAAATAAATATAAATGTGAATGATTTGTTGTACTAGATTAGAATCTAGACCATCTCTTCACTTAATCTACAGGATGGCTCGGCAGCCTAGTGTTTGAAGAAAATCATGAATTCAATCTTTTCCTAAACTTGTTCAGCCCTACTGGAAAACTGGGGACAGATACTCAGACCCACATGGACAACATAAAGCATTTATCCCTAACTACATTAAAGACAGCTGCTGCTGATACTCATCTAATTTTATTTACCATTGCTAAATTACCTTTGTCCATAAGTGATCACTGTGTATATTTGTAGTAATTTCTATTTTATTACTTATTCATTTTTCAGGGTGTTTTATTTGTTTGTTATTCAAATGTAAAAGTTTAATTAAAACACAACAACAACTCTTGGATTCTTTGTTCCAAACACCAAAGTTAAACACATCCATAAGAAAGAAATCTCAGATCTACGTAGTATTCAGTATCTTTATTTAAAAGCTTAAATGAAAATATTCTACATTTCTCAAAGACCTAAATGCTTTAATAAAACAGGTTAGTGTGCAGTGAGAAACGGCTGGATCCCTAAGAAGCTGACCAGTGTCTCTGTGCTGTGGACTTGTATGCCTGTAGCAGAAGTCCACATTTTATATCCTCAGGTTAACTTTGTTTGGTTTTACACGGAGAAGAACAATAACATTTTCACACAAAGGTTTCTTTCACACTTAGCAGAAAAAAAGGGGGAATTTGAAACTGGCCTACAATCGTATAAATTCCAAGATACCATTTTCAAGCATCTGGCTAACTCCTACATTTTCTCCCAGGAACGTACATTTTACCAAGTGACTTGTTTGTTCCCCTCCTTAAGCAATCGAGAAGCGGGACATTATCAGGACTTGGTCTGTCTTACCTCAGCCTGCCAAGAACTGACTCTCCCCAAGGCTGGGTGCTTGTAAAACTTCTCAAGCGTCATTCTGGAAGATTCCAGGATTTAGTCTTTATCAAAACTCTGGTATTTTTCTGTTGATCCACAGTCAAAATGTGTTTTAGGTTGTTCACCATTAAAATTCAAGGTGTTCCAAGTAAATGTTTAAACTTTTATCAGTTCCAAACAAGCCCCCACAATGCGGGACAGAAATTGAGGCCAATGCGGAAATGAAATAAATTGCAGTTCCACCCTCATCCACTAGGGGCTGGTGTCAGAAGCGAGCAAATCCTCATTGACTCCCATGTTAAAAATACCAATTTCACAGCAGAAATAAACATGTTTACAGCCTGGTACCAAAACATGTTTTTGGTTTAAATGATCTAGTTTACACTCATGACAACTCTGAGGGGGGTGAATGCTTTTCTCACTCTTCTGTTTTAAGTGTATTAAAAGCCTAAAATTCTGTATAATTAATGAGCATCAGACCCACGTGACCACAGAGCTAGCTCCGTGGAAAGGCCTCAGTAGAGCCTCGGCCTCGCCTGAAAACTGTTCCGCCATTTTCAGTCTCTCAACTTAGACCATTAGTTGTAGCGTTTGTGTATTCTTGTTTGGATATTTTTTGTGCAATTGTTGGACAAAATGACTTGCTGTGGCATTAATTGCACTAATAGAGCGTCCAAGGAGTTTCCACTTCATTTTTTTCGGTAAGTAAAATTATATTTATGTATTTTAAGTCGCTGCCGAGCTGAGCTTAGATTTTAACATGTACTGTTTAACCGTGAAATTTAAATGTAATAGGGTAAACACCAGTGCATTTAACATAATGCTGCACTTTAGAAAATGGGTTGAAATATAACATGTTGGTGGAGCTGGGTTCCCACTATCGGCTTGTGGAGCTCTCGGGAGACCGATGTTTTCCACCCGGTTCTCCCCTCCCCGCAGCTCGGCGCATCTCTGTCTGATCGTGGCTTCTGTCTGCTGTGCTCCCACCTCCGCGTTAGCTTTGGGTTAGCTTCAGGTTAGCTTGTAGCTAGTTCGACCGGGTGTCATCAGTTGATCCCAGCCTTACAGCCCCACTCTCAGCTCCACCTCTCTTCCCTTTTGTGGAATTGTCTGGGCTTGATGGAACCTGTGACACGGTCAAAATGGCGGTGGTGGCCACCTCCCATTTTTCTTCAAAAACGTGTTATTGGAGCCTATGGAAACCCATTGTCCATATATGTATTTGTCGATTGTTACAAACCTAAACTGCTTGTGCTGTGTTTTTTCTTTCCTGTTAAACTTCTGCTGTTGTGTTTCACCAGTTCAAAACCATGCTAAAAGTGATACAGTCAAGCTTAAGACCTGAAGTTAGTTCATTTCTGTTTAAAGTAATACTTTTTGAGGCCTTATTTGGAATAACTTTGTTACAGTTGTGAGCATGAATGTCTCATGGTTGTAAGACTGGGCTATTTGAAAGAGCCACAGTGCCATCAAGTGGTTAATGAGTGAAATACATGTGGGTGTGACCAAGAAGTTTATAAAACCAGAGTTCAGACCTTGTGGAGGAAGGAGAAAAAGAGAAAAGGATGCCTTAAGCACAAATCCCTGCGGGCTGTTTCCATCTGGCCTAGCAGAACCCGGCGCTTTACAGTTGTCAAGTAATTAGCTCTCAAAAGTTACTGTAAAACTTAGAAGCAACTCCATTTGTTTTGACTTCCTACATGAAACCCGAAGTCTGCATGTTCGGTCGAGTTCTCACATTAAGAGTGAAACCCAATTACAGTTTCTCTGGTTCGATCTCGTTTTGGATAATTCGGTGTAATGGAGGATAAGGAGTTACATTTTAATTAATGACCAGAGATATTACTGATCCAAATCTAGTATGGACCCCATCTCTGGACACTGGGCTATTTAAATCAGAAGAGTGGTTCTTTTTAGTACAGGGAAATTTAATACACGTTGCATGAACTGAGAGACAAGAGAAGAGAGAGAAACCTCCAAACATTTAAGAAAAATTTATTAACTAAATGATTTTAACAGTTTAACAGGACTAACTCTAATGATGGATGCTCATGAGATGGAGTGTGTGTTGGTGCAATGTTAGTTCAGAACCTCCGTTCTGGAGAAGCGAGTCTGAGTGGGTGATGATGTTTTGCTCCTAACTGTTCAACGTTTGAACCGTCGTTAGAAAATCACATGAGACGCCATCTGTGCCGTTCTACATTACCCGTCAGCGAGACCTCCGTCTTAGATCAGGCTGCCAGGTTCACGACCTTTCACTGGTACTGGAGCCGATGAAACAGCGTCTTCAGCATGACAAACCAGTCTTTGGATGGTCTCCAGGTAAAAAGTGGCAGGTGTTTCACAGCGTCAAAGGGACCCCCCTTTGGGTCAGCAAGTTCAGCTTTTATTCTGAAGGAACCGTTGTTTTGTTGGTGACAACGACAGGATTTTCCATCTTGGCAGTTCTTAGCTTAAAAGTAAAAAGTACAGATGGCCAGTCCGTACTCCACTTAGCAATGGTGGACATCAGATGATCTTGAGAGCTGGCTGAATACTGAACTCAAAATGGCGTTGTTCTGTTTTATTAATCTGGATGTTTATTATTTTAGACGAATCACAGCTGCCAGATTAATCAACACCACAGAGACTCTGCCACGCTTCAGCATGAAGGTTCTGATTGGTTGAGTAAACATTGTGTCATGCGTTGACATTACGTGAATCAGGATGTCTAGTGCAACTAGACCAAAGTCATATTACTCATCAAACATATTAATCATAACATTGTGATTTCACAGATCAGTCACATGGTTATTATTGACTAACAGTTGTTTTGATTAGCTTTATTAAAATAGAGTTCTTTGATTAATTAAAAGAAAAGAGTTCTTCTTTCTTCTGTCTTCATGCTGTAATGTAAACAGTTTAGAAACGACTGTATGACCTTCAGGCTGTTTCAGACACACTGACACTGTGTCAAAAGGAAACAGCTGTTAGGGTAGAAATGGCTCCTTCATCACGTTACAAACGTAATGGTGACATATCTATTACGTACAGTGTAGCATCATTTCACGGTGGATTAAACCAACTTATTTCTAGTCACCTATTATTTTCTCTCGGTACCACAAAGACAAAAGGACAAAAAACAAACTTGTTTCGCCAAATCTCTCTACTCAGGTCTTGAGTAGTTCGTGGATCCGCATTTCCTCCCAACGACGTCAAGACCCTCACACCAACCCCCAGCGAAAGCTCAGCGCTGGAGGAGATTTAGGTTGTCGACAGTTTTCCGGCGTCACCTCATGGCGCCGCGAGGTGATGGGACCCCGGCTTTCGAAGGACCAAATTATGTTAGGGATTTTATCAATATGCTTATCAATAACCCTATTTCCTGTAGTGAAGAGAGAAGAAGACATTGAGCAGACAAGTCAACCAGTTATAACTGTGGCACATGCACGAGGCAAAATGCTCCGAACATCTGATCACAGAGTTTATTTAAACAAATAGATAAGATTGGGAGTGAGGTCATTGTGTGAGAGTGTGTGTGTGTGTGTGTGTGTGTGTGTGTGTGTGTGTGTGTGTGTGTGTGTGTGTGTGTGTGTGTGTGTGTGTGTGT
>SSNQ01000108.1:51436-70092 GCA_006942095.1 Nothobranchius kuhntae
ATTCCCAGGTCTCTCGGCTCTGGTTCCTCCTCGGAATACATGTAGGTGGCTTTGAGAAGCTCCTCAAAATATTCCTTCTACCGTCTGACTATAGCCCCAGTTGACGTCAGCAGCTCCCCATCCCCACTGTAAACAGTGTGAGCGAGTTTCTGCCTTCATCTCCTGAGATGCCGGGCAGTTTGCCAGAACCTCTTTGGAGTCGATCGATAGTCTTTCTCCATGGCCTCACCAAACTGCTCCCACGCCCGAGATTTTGCCTCGGCAACTGCCACTGCTGCACCCCGCTTGGCTATCCGATACCTGTCTGCTGCCTTCGGAGACCCACAGACCAGCCATGCCCTGTAGGCCTCCTTCTTCAACCTGACAGCTCCCTGAACCTCTGGTATCCACTAGCAGGTACGGGGGTTACCACCACGACTGGCACCGGCCACCTTGCGGCCACAGCTAGCAACAGCCGCCTCAACAATCGCAGAGTGGAACAAGGCCCACTCGGAGTCAATGTCCCCCACTGCTCTTGGGACGCGGTCAAAGCTCTGCCGGAGGTGGGAGTTGAAGACTGTCTTAACAGGTTCTTCTGCCAGGCATTCCCAGCAGACCCTCACTATGCATTTGCGTCTACCAGTTCTACGCGGCATCTTCCCCTACCATCTGATCCAACTCACCACCAGGTGGTTATCAGTTGACAGCTCCGCTCCTCTCTTCACTCGGGTGTCCAAAACATACGGCCGCAGGTCAGATGATACGACTACAACGTCTATCATCGACCTGCAACCTAGGCTGCCCTGGTACCAAGCGTACCGATGGGCATCCTTATGTTCGAACATGGTGTTCATTATGGCCAAACTGCGGCTTGCACAGAAGTCCAATAACGAAGCACCACTCGAGTTCAGATCAGGCGGGCCGTTCCTCCCAATCACACCCCTCCAGCTCATGCTGTCATTGCCCACGTGAGCATTGAAGTCCCCCAGCAGGACAATAGAGTCCCCTGATGGAGCACTATCTAGCACTCGTCCCAGGGACTCCAAAAAGGGTGGGTACTCTGAACTGATATTTGGCCCATAAGCACAAACAACAGTCAGGACCCGTTCCCCGACCCGAAGGCGCAGGGAAGCTACCCTCTCGTAAACCCCAACACACAGTCTTGGGGCTAACAAAAAGCCAACCCCAGCCCTCCGCCTCTCACCCAGAGCAACTCCAGCAAAAGAGAGTGTCCAACCCCTCTCAGGGACTTGGGTTCCAGAGCCAATGCTATGTGTCAAGGTGAGTCCGTCTATATCCAGCAGGTACTGCTCAACCTCTGCCACAAGCATCTCTCCTTCTCCGCCAGCGAGGTGACGTTCCATGTCCCAAAAGCCAGTTTTCTTGTCCGGGGATCGGACCGCCAAGGCTCCCGCCTCGGTCTGCCACCCGATCCACACCGCACCGGACCCTTCATATTCCTCCTGCGGGTGGTGGGTACACAGTTGGATGAGCCCATGTATCCGGTTCGGGCTGGGCCCGGCCGGGCCCCATGGGTGAAAGCCCAGCCACCAGGCACTCGCTCACAGGCCCCAACCCCAGGCCTGGCTCCAGGGTGGGACCCCAGTAACCCTCCGGGCCGGGTACTCCGACTCTTTGAAATTACATCCATAAAAGATTCTCTGAACCATTCTTTGTCTCACCCTTCACCTAAGACCAATTTGTCATGGGAGACCCTACCAGGGGCACAAAGTGCTCCAGACAGCATAGCTCCTAGGATCATTAGGGCACTCAAACTCCACCACGATAAGGTGACGGTTCAAGGAGGAGTCTAGGATAATCGGAGGATTCTAGGATTTAATTCAGAAGATCTAGGTTCTTTGCTTGTTCAGTGATCAACCACGCTTCGTGTTACTTCAAGAAAGAGTCAAGTTTATAAAAGAATTTATTTTACAAACAATTTAAAACATGACTAATAAATTAAGCGTTTGAGGTGAATGAGTGGAACTGAGGTGCTGAAGTAACCAATGTGTAAATGTGATATTGATCAGAGCTTCCTTATCAAATCAAGCTGCATTCTGGTGAAATTAATTTGGAGTGCGTTAAGCTTATGAAGTTATCAACAAAATGCATCCAGATGCAATCTCTGTGTTCTACTTGCCCTTTTGCTGACCCTTGTCAGGATCCGGAGGTCAGGGAGGTCAGATGACCTCGGGGTACCCAGGTCCAGTATTTTGACCACACGGTAGCGACTTTCCCTGGTCCAAAAGATGTCAACAGGCAATACAGGATGGAATCAGCTTGTGTCTCAGGGATTCTCTTAAGGAGTTGATCAACTCAGCTTTGTTCTGCAGGAAGTGTTTCTCATCAGCTTTGCAGGAGAAAAAAGTGTTTTTTTTTCCGACGTGTAAAAATCTTGGATGTTTCTAGGGTATTGCAACAGATGGCCAGTCTGAGCGAACTAACCCTAACTCTTCAGTACTCTCTCTCGAACTGAAGAATTCTCAGTCTGTTGTAGTTTTAAAGTTTAGCTGTTATGATTTGGGCAGCCAATCAGAGGCTGACAGGAAAGTTGATGTTACCAAGTCAACACAGAAACACGCCTTCTTCAATATGGAGACTCTGATCTGTGTGAAAGGTCTAGCTATGTGGAATGAATTTAACTTAGCCGTACTTGTTATTGTGAAGCAGGTGTAAGGACCTTGTCGTCAAAACATGAACACGGTCTAGTAGATAAAAATAACATCCACTCAGTGAGTTAGATTAATGAAGCATTTCATTTCATTATACTATTTTACCACAAGTAATAATAAGCAAATGTTTATTTAATGATTAAATAGATCAAAAGTCATAGAAGAAGTTATTAATGATTTATTATAACTCTTGTGTTTAGCAACTGATCCAAGCTGGGTCTTCTTTCTTCTGGAGCGGAGACCTTGAGGAAAGTAAGTTAATGTTATGATTTAGACTTGTGGAGTCTGAATCCCAGCTGGTGTGAAGGCAGACTTGTTTAAAGGGAACACAAGCGATGTTGTGTCTCCTTAATGACCAGATGTTGAATAGATGGTGGAAGGTCAGGCTATACCTAAACTGACCATTGCTGGACACTACAATCCCTAGGGAGAATCTGACCAATTGCAGAGCTCAAATGGTCTTGGGTTATCACGTCCCATTCACTTCCGGTAAAACGTCCTGTTAGAAAAAAGAACAGCATGGAAATCGCTAGAACTGTAAGCTTTTAATCCTTCACCATCCACGGGAACTCCGTTATTAGCACCCAGTCGGTGCTGATGCTAGCTGAATCAAAGAAGAATCGCACCTTTTACTCAGCGGTCAGGGTTTTTTTCCGGATCCAGATCTAAGATGGTAAGGAACTGTGAGTGTGGTCGGCTGCGCATTCCAGTTGGATCCTCATCAGATGCAGACAACTTGAACCCTTAGAAGATTCCCAGTGCGAGCTGGGTGGCAAGCCAGTTGGACAGCTGATAGTTACCTATATTCTTCTGGACATCTTTTGTGGTAGGACAAGAGACAACTGCTGTCCTTCAACCGCTGGTTGTCTAGGTGGTGTCCTGAAAACAACGTGGGCTACATTGATAATTGGAAAACATTTTGGGGAAAACCTGGTCTGATGCGGAGAGATGGCATCCATCTCTCTTTGGATGGAGCAGCTCTTTTTTCTAGGAACATGGCCAGTTTTATTAGTCCTCCATGACAACCCAGGGTCCAGACCAGGAAGCAGAGTCGTAGTTTAACACACCCCTCTGCAGCTTCTGTACTGTTACCCACCCACTACCCCATAGAGACAGTGTCCTGCCCACGGCCAAAACCACACAGATTAAATATCAGGCTTAATAAAGCAAATCATGGAAATCTCATAAATATTAGAACAAATTCAACTGAGCAGAAAACTAGAAAAATTAAATGTGGGTTGTTGAACATTAGATCCATTTTTTCTAAGACTTAGTTAATGACTTGATTGGTGATAATCAGATCTCTTTGCTCTCTCTCACAGAATCCTGGCTGCAGCAAGAGGACTATGTTAGCTTAAACGAGTCAACTCCTTCAAATTATTTAAATCATCATATTGCTCGAAGTACAGGGCGAGGAGGAGGAGTAGCAACCATTTTTCATTCGGACTTATTAATCAGTCTCTTACAGATTAATAGTTACAGTTCGTTTGAACATCTTATTCTTAGTTTTCCTAATCCAGATTGCAAAACTGTAAAACCACTCTTATTTGTAGTTTTATATCATCCACCAGGCCCTTACTCTGAGTTTTTGGATCAGATCTCTAATTTTTTTATCTGATTTGGTGCTAAATACTGATAAGGTCATTATGGTGGGGGATTTTAATATTCATGTGGACATTGAAAATGATAGCCTCAATGTAGCCTTTAGTAATATCTTGGTTTTACTCAAAGAATACATAGCTCCACCCACTCCTGCCATCATACACTAGACCTTGTGCTGACTTATGGCATTGAGTGTGAGGAAATAATCTTTCCACATAATCCAGTCCTCTTGGATCACTTTCTGATAATCTTTGAGTTTTTTATAACCGAGTTTTCGAGACATGAAAGTAAATTTCACTATAGTCGGTCTTTATCTGACAACTCAGTTGCATCTTTTAAATCAACTGTTCCATCTTTACTGTCCTCAGCATCTCAGAGGAATGTAGCAGAGGGCAATGTTTTCAGTTCTAACCCCTCACAAATTGATGCCTTAGTTCATCATGTTAATTCCTCTTTACATGTGACATTAGATGATATTGCCCCTTTAAAAAAGAAGATAATTAGGGACAGGAAGTTGGCTCCTTGGTTTAATTCTCATTTACGAGCCTTAAAACAAAACTCGAGGAAATTGGAGAGAACATGGCGCTCAACGTACCATGAGGAGGCCTACCTATCCTGGAAAAATAGTCTTGTGCTTTATAAAAATAAGCTTCGACAAACTAGAACTGCTTATTTCTCAGCGTTAATTGAGGAGAATAAGCATAATCCTAAATTTCTTTTCAGTACAGTTGCTAAACTTACACAGAATCATAGCTCTGAGCCATCTATTCCCTTAGCCCTCAGCAGCAATGACTTCATGGGATTTTTTACAAGTAAAATTAATTCTATTAGAAACAAAATCTTTAGCATCCTCCCTAATGCAATTTCTTCTTCCTCAGTAAGTGAGGCAGCTTCAGAGGTGACTGTAGAACCTCATCTGTGCTTGAACCGTTTTGATCCAGTTGAGCTTTCAGAGTTATCAAAAATATTAGCTTCATCTAAACCTTCAACTTGCATTTTGGATCCAATCCCAACCAAATTATTTAAAGAAGTATTTCCTTTGGTTACTGCCCCCATTCTAGATACAATCAATCTATCCTTAGTGAATGGATATGTACCACAGGATTTTAAGGTTGCTGTAATCAAACCTTCACTTAAGAAGCCTTCTCTGGATCCAGATGACCCAATGAATTATAGACCAATATCTAACCTTCCATTTTTATCCAAAGTCCTGGAGAAAATAGTGGCCATCGAAGTATGTCAGCATTTAAACACTAATGCTCTGTTTGAGGAATTTCAGTCTGGTTTTAGAGAGTATCACAGCACTGAAGCTGCATTAGTGAGAGTTACAAATGATATTCTCATGGCCTCAGATAAGAATCTTGTGTCTGTTCTAGTCTTGTTAGATCTCAGTGCTGCCTTTGACACAGTTGATCACAATGTTCTTTTAGAAAGACTTGAACATGTTGTAGGGATCAAAGGAACAGCGTAAGGCTGGTTTAAATCCTACCTGTCTGACAGATTTCATTTTGTAAATGTACATGACAAATCTTCATACTCCAGGGTTACTTGTGGAGTACCACAGGGTTCAGTGCTTGGACCAATTCTTTTTACTCTATATATGCTCCCAATTGGTAAAATCATTAGACAGCATGGGATAAACTTCCACTGTTATGCTGACGATACTCAGTTATATTTATCCATTAACCCTGATGAACCTAATCGGTTGGGTAGATTACAGGCTTGTCTTGAGGACATAAAACATTGGATGACTCTAAACTTTTTGCTTTTAAATCAAGACAAGACGGAAGTTCTCATCTTTGGACCTGAAATTCAGAAAAGGAAATTGCTTAGCCAGTCGCCTGACCTGAATAGCATTACATTAATCTCTGAGAACAAAGTAAGGAACCTTGTTGTTATCTTTGATCAGGACATGTCTTTCAATTCCCAGGTTAAACAGGTTTGTAGTATTTCCTTTTTCCACCTTCGGAATATTGCTAAGATTAGAAGCATCCTTTCCAGGAGTGATGCTGAAAAACTAGTTCATGCATTTATTACATCAAGACTGGATTACTGTAATTCATTACTCTCAGGAAGTCCACAGAATGTAGTTAAAAGTCTTCAGCTTGTCCAAAATGCTGCAGCTAGAGTTCTGATGAGAATTAAAAAGAGATCATATCTCTCCTGTCTTAGCTTCCCTACATTGGCTACCTGTTAAATTCAGAATAGATTTTAAGATCCTTCTTCTCACATATAAAGCTCTTAATAATCAAGCTCCATCATACATCAGTGATCTGATTGGTCCATATGTTCCTAACCGAGCACTTCGCTCTCAGACTGCAGGTCTACTGGTGGTTCCCAGAATATCTAAAATTAGGATGGGAGGCAGATCTTTTAGTTATCAGGCTTCTCTCCTGTGGAACCAGCTCCCAGCCTTAGTCTGTGAGGCAGACACTTTGTCTACATTTAAGAATAGGCTTAAAACAGTTTTATTTGATAGGACCTATGGTTAAAATCTGACGTTAGCCTAAATCTGGACAAGTGGGGGAGTAGAGGGAGGTGGAGTGTACAGTCGGTAAAGACGGTTCTCCTTTGCCCTGACTCCAACATGCCTCCATCTAAATAGGATAGATTATCCAGAGTTTTCTCTGTAGTTATGCTGCTATAGGCTTAGACTGCTGGAGGATACACTGACCACTTTCCACACTTACTACCTTCTTCTACAATCTGCTCTTTAACTGTATTACTTTCTGCAATTTCAGCTGTTAACTTTATTTTCTCTCTAACGCCGGGGACACAATGGCCGCAGAAGCGCCGCGAAGCGAATCGCTCACGAAATTCGGCCGCTGCTCGCCACTCCCCAGTCGAGGCGCGCCTCGGCTCAGCTGTAGTTTTTCTTTTAAACACTTGGTGTCCTCCATTTCCTCTCTGCCTTTTCTCAGCTCTTTTCCTCTACGTTTGAGTGTTTGTGTGTGTGTGTGTGTGAACCTATGGTATGAGTTGTTTCTGCCAGTTGAATCTCTTGGAACCCGCTCCAATTCTGCAGCTGTATCCTAGCAGTTTCTTCCGAAATGGGTACGTAAATAACCAGGTTTTTCGGGGGTCGTACAGCTCCTTGTGTTTCTCAACTTCCATAATTAATTTTAAGTCATCCATCCTAACTGCTTGCCTCAGACTTTCTGCCTCTCTGTCCTGTTTGCTCCGGTGAAAAGACACCCAAAACCACACCCCCCTTCACGTGGTCACACACGCACACAAGTTCGATGTGTGTGTGTTAGTGTGGTTTTTCTGCAGTGTCTGTTTACAAACACATTTGACTATTGCGGAATTTTATTTTGAAATGCTTTATTTTGTTAACTTTACCGGCCTGCCTCTTATGTCTACGTTTGACTTCCTGCCAGAATTGATGCGATTCACCCGCGGCTCGCGAAAAAAATAGAGCCAACGCCGAAATGATCGCTGCACGGCGCGGGCTGGAGCGCCGGCGCGAGGTGCTTCGCGGCGCTTCGGCGGCCCATGTGGTCTATAGAATAGCTCAACAAGGGCGCCGAATGAAGGCGGTCCCATTTTCGCGGCGCTTCCGCGGCCAGTGTGTCCCCGGCGTAAGTGTTTTTCTCCCCAGAAGAAGCTACAACGATGTTCTGCTGAGCTGTGGTGGCCTCATGGAGGGGACCATCGTCTAGCACACTGCTGCTAACCACTTAAACATTCTCCCTCTCCTGATAACTTTTTGCTTTCCTTGACGTTGGACATGTTACTGCTAGTTTACCCGTTTAATTATAGATCCACTAGGATAAATACAATAAAGTTTATCTCACCAAATAGAATATTTACTAAGACATCACAATAGAACTGTAGACACATTATTGTGTGTGTGTGTGTGCTCTGTCTTCTCCATCCCCAGTGAGTCGTGGAGGATGGCTGCTTATGCTGAGCCAGGATTCTCTGGAGGTTTCTTCCTGTTAAAAGGGAGTTTTCCTCTCCACTGTCACTTTATGCTTGCTTAGTATGAGGATTGCTGTAAAGTCACTGACACCAGTCAGTGACTTGATGCAATTTGCTGGGTTCCTTATATAGGAAACATTATTTCTGATTGGCTTAATGAACTGACCTGAATTGGAATGTTTACTATGTGAAGTGTCTTGAGACGACTCTTGTCGTGATTTGGCGCTATATAAATAAACTTGAATTGAATTGAACTAATGCACTGATCAATCCACATGATGGAAGACAAAAGGGCCCCAACGATCAAAGAGACTGATGTGGGTTGGGTAAGTTTGATTTCAGTCATGTTCTTGCTGGAATATTGTAGTTTTTCCATGTTCAGGCCAAACTTTAATATTGTAATTGTGATTTTTTTTCCTAAACAAGTGATCACTTGTTGTGCGTGAAAAGCCCAGTAACTGAGACCCCCCCCCCCCCATTCACCTCTGCCTCCGTGTCTGGTTGGAATTACAAAGCACTCAAAACAATAAAAACATTAATGACATTAAAGCAGAAGCTTTGATGCTCCACCTGAGTAAATTTGTTAGGCTTGTCACCAGCATTCAGACATCAATTCTGGGGCAGCATGCTAGCTGCAATGTTTTAAGCCACTGCAGCTAGTTAGCATGCCACACAGCAGGCTTGTCCACAAGCATGTCACCATAGTGTGACCGGGGCTTTAGGTTAGCCTCATGCGTGGAACTGAATTTGGGGAAATTTGGCTGGGGTTCTCGCAAAATTTGGTTTATGAGAAGCTCACTTAATGGAACAGCCCTCTGGTTTAGATCAGACACATTATTTAGAGCAGAAATTCCTTTGAAATTAATATTTTATTATGGTTTAGAAATCTGCACAAAAACATAACAGAATGAATTACATTTTCCTTCTCTCACCTAAGCTGTTAATTTATTTTTGCTCATGTGAATTACTGCCAAAGAAAATCGTACAAGTTAGGAATGGATCATACAGAAACGATTTAAAAAGCAGCTTGAATTTTGTCACAGTCAGTGTTGACTATGGGCAACTTTTTTCAGTCTGTTTTCCAACCCTGAGGAAGGCAAACATCTCATTCATCAACTCATCAAAGTGTTTGGATTTCAACACACACGCGCACAGCCACCTAAAGTGATTCATGTAAAAGCCAAGGCGACTCGGTGGGTTGAAGCTAACCTGATGCTGTTCACGCTACTGAGCCAACAAGCGAGGTAGTCACAGAGCTGCAAGGGTCAGTGTGTGTAAGCTCGAGAGCTGGCTGAAGAATGGAAAACAGTAACTGTGTGACACACTTTAGTGGTGCATCAAACGCCAGAGCCGCTGAGGAATAAGCCCCACCTCCTATGGTCCCGCAGTGCCAGCCTTAATGCATGTGAACAGTCACACGTCCTAAAGAATGGTCTGTCTTGGTGACCACTTCATAGGACCTATCCTGGTCAGGAACACACGTCGACTTTCTTCCATCACTTTGTGTAGATTCGCGCTAAACTACACACACACCCTTTCACCAGTCCTTCCACAACTAGACCATGGAACACCTTTTCCTCTCAGCACAAAATCTATAAACTTTCACAAACAGCAACTTGCTCTTAATTATGGCCGTTATAACCCCTTTCTCCTCAGAACTGTGTACAGCTTTTATGTACATGTAAAGTTATCCTGAATTCAAAGGTAAAAAATAACGTTTCTCTACAAAATCTTTTTGAGTTCTGCTTCCTAACTGCAGGTCCAAGTGCAAGGGGAGCAGAAGCAGCTCTATGCCTGTGGGTGAAACGCCTCGTTTATAGGTGACGACCAGGCTTCCTCAGAGCAGTTCCTGTGTTCCTTCACAGGACAAGCAGCAACATGTAATGCATAGTTTGTTATGGGGGCTAAAACATGAACATTAGTTCCTCATGTTGGCTCACAGCTGTAGCACACTCAGACCTTTGGATTTCATCACACAAGTTTCCTCCGTGTTTCAGGAATTCACCGATTGAACTGTAAATGTTTGTGGTGCCAGTCACATTTGGTCTCATCGGCATTCAGCTTTCCCTCCCTCACAAGATCACTGCACTTGCATGTTAATGCACATTGATAATTGCTCTTTTAGATATGTAGATCAACACTGACACATGTGGCAGTAAGCAACGGTTTCAAAGACAAACAAAAAAGCAAACATCTCAATTTCTTGTCTCGTTTCAGTCCAGCTTTCAGGAGCTGACAGAAATCCAACAGTGAACAATAAAACTGAATGAAGTGGAGCCAATCATGGTCGATGAGGACTTATGCTGAAGCAAAATAAATGAGTTAAGGCAAAAGTAATAATAAAAATATAGAGTGGGCCATTTCAAACATCCAGGCAGGAGTCATACTGGACTTGGCTCTCTGGTTCCTGCACCACAGTACGTTTAAAGTCCCACCAAAGTGGCTGCTGCTGGGTTCTGTAGTCTCACTTAGTAAAAGCAGCGATGACGGCCCATAAAAGCTCATTAGCGTTGGCCTTTATGCTCTCCCCCTCCGGCTCAAGATCCAGCAGCTGCCGTACTCTCTTCATGGCCAGGTCATACTGGTCATCTAGCAGGGGGGCAAAAGCGTTCTCCAGAACATCAGAGGAATGGGCTAAGAAAATTAGTGCAAGCAACCTCTTGTCCATTCGCTGAGGGTCATTCACCCACTTGTCTAGAACAGCCTCCTGAACCTTTTTGATGAGCCGCTGCTTAATGTTGTTGTTGGTCAGAGGATGTGTGGTCATATCAAAGAGCAGGAAATTCTGTTTCTCTGTTGTGAGGACTCCTTTTTCCACCAAGTTCTTGGCCAGACGTTCTCGGACGTTCCTCAGCTGGTAATGCAGCTTTAAGGGGTTCCACGTCTCTCCTGAAGAGTAGCATTCAAACAAACAAACAAGATATTAAGACATTAGCTGTGAAAACAATCTCAGAATATCGGCGACGCAAACTAATGAACAACCTAGAAACATTTCTGGTAACCCTTAGCTAGTAGAAAAACACTCAGCCACGTGGCACGTGCGATTAAAAAAACTGTGCGATAAACTATTTTTAGACGTAGCACTGGTGCAACACCTTTTCCCCCTTTGTTGAACAAGGTAAGTTGCTTGTTATTGTATAAGGAAGATGCTTTTTATGGGTGCACAATGTGCTAATCTAGGTGCTGAGGAGGAAAACAGAGCAAATAAGACAAACAGGCAGAAACGATCCAGTTTGGGCAGATTAGCTAATGCTAGCGAGTAGCACGCAGGCTCGCGATCATCCGATAAAACACGATGATTGTGAAACTAAGAATATTTAAACTCTACAAGAGGAAGAAAAGTTCCCATCATCCTGTTTATTCTTAGCTGTCTGCAGCGCTATGCAGCAGAACCGCAGTCAGGTTGCTGCTTCACGTCTGCTCCACACACGCTGCAGTAGATGTATGGCAAACCACTGTAGCATTTAATCACAAACGTGTCTATCTTAGAACATAATTTAAACTGGATTATTGCTAACCCGAACAAAATAGATATGTCACCGTTTCATTTTTATTAGTAGAAATCATCACTCCCAGTAGCATACTACTGAACACGCTAATGAAATACGTTACTGATCATAGTTTAGCTGTGGATATATTTAGATGTTATTTTGATTAAGATGGGTGATATTACTACAAACCTAAAATGTTACTGAAATGTAGGTCATTTTTTCTACAAAATATCTAACAAAAAATATCAGATGGGAAACAGGGAACTAGACATCACTGATTTAATACATATTATAGAGCCTTTAATAACAATAGTCTGACATAATTCTGTTTTATTTCATTTTTTAGCAGCAGACCACGGTCTCGTTTCACCTGAAACATTGTCAAATGGAATAGTCGATTAATGAGAAGATTCAATAGAATATACAAATACTAACATATCCAATAGCTGCAGTCCTATTTTCATCCTTTAACAAACACAAACGAACAAGAAGACACAAAAACACAACCTGCACCAAACCAGAAGGTAAAAGTTTAATAAAACACGGTGGTGTTGTACCCGAAAAAATTCATGAAACGATCATTCGTGAACTTGTTTTTATTTTATTTATTTTTGGGTGAACATAAACCAAACTCATGTATCTTTTCCTGATGAGTAATAAAGTGAGCTCTCATTCTGGCGTGTGTGAACGGGTTTATGAACGACACTACCACAGTTTGAGAGGTCCAGATCTCAAACAATAAAAGAAAATGTACACTGACAAGGATGTCTGAAGATATTTCAGGATCAGCTTTATTGTCAAGTATGCGAGTTAGACTCACGCTACCAGGAATCTGCTCTGGTGGTTGTTATTGTGTTTAATTATAAGAACTATGTTTGGTTTTTAAAGATTGCAACACATTTTTTTATACTGGTGCTACAACCTTTTGTTCTGTGCTACAAAACCTGAGACCTTTGTAGCACCAGTGTTATAAGCTAAAAATGTGAACCTACAGTCCTGGACATGAATACGTAGACACCCCATTAGACACTGGAGAGCATAATAGTCACCGCCATATTGGAACGAGCATCCTCATTTTCCAAACCCAAGTGGGGTCAATGCAGAGTAAGCAGCTATGCCTGTTTTTTGTAAAGCCTACGGTTGCAACTAGGGCTGTAGCGAAGCCTCGACGACGTTGATGGCTCGTTCCTAAAAATTTGTTGACGTCAGATCCGGTAGTCGACGCACCACGCCCACATGTTGCATCCTCAGGAGTTTGTAAATAGAGGAGGAATCTGCCTGTATTTCCTCCAGTTCGCCCTCTTCTCCGCCTTCACTAACGTCGTCGTCGTCGTCTTCCTCCGCTTATCCGGGTCCGGGTCGCGGGGGCAGCATCCCAACTAGGGAGCTCCAGGCCTGCCACCCGATTCGCATTGCACTGGACCCTTCATGTTCCTCCTGCGGGTGGTGGGTCCACAGTTGGACGAGCCCATGTATCCAGTTCGGGCTGGGCCCGGCCGGGCCCCATGGGCGAAAACCCGGCCACCAGGCGCTCGCTCACGGGCCCCAACCCCAGGCCTGGCTCCAGGGTGGGACCCCGGTAACCCTCCGGGCCGGGTACTCCGACTCTTCGTTTTAACCGCCATGAAAGATCCTTCGAACCGTTCTTTGTCTCACCCTTCACCTAAGACCAATTTGTCATGGGAGACCCTACCAGGGGCACTAAGTGCCCCAGACAACATAGCTCCTAGGATCATTAGGGCACTCAAACTCCTCCACCACGATAAGGTGACGGTTCAAGGAGGAGGCCTTCACTAACATCTCCACCAAATACCGAAGACCCGGAACAATGGCCGTCCGCTACTAGATTCCTTTCCTGTTTTGCCCGCCTTCGTCTCCTGGCAACGGACAACTTCCGTGGTCAGATGCACTGCTTCGTCTCTACCGCAGATGTAGAAAATCACCGGGAGCGTTTCTCCCTTCATAAAGGAGCTTCTTTCAGACATTAGGAGAGCTGTTTTGGTGGTAGCAGTCTCTCCTCTGTGCTGGTCTGTTTGCTGCTGGGTGTTTTTGGTTTATTTAAACTTGGTAACTTGAACTTAACGTTGGTAAAGCTACTGTTAGCATCTTCGCTAACAGCTTCTTGCGTTGGGATAAGCTGTACTGTTTTGGTTTAGAGTTCATCTTTTTTGTGGTGCAGATCTCCCTTTTATTACATTTAGAGTGTTGTGGGTTTTCGGTTTAGTTTAAAATATCACCGTGAGTTTGGTTTAACCGCCCAGTTTAGAGTTTGGACCTTTGGAGATCCTTATTTTGGTCCAGAACTCAGTAATCTTTGCCCAGTGGGACATCCCTACTTATTTGTACTTTTGTTTTAATTCCCCACAGGCAGAATTGGTTTTATTACTCCCAACCTGTGGATGGACAGATTTGTTTTTTTGTTGTAAATAAACCTGATCATCATTTTAACTTTTAAATCCCGTTATTGTCCCTTCCTTTTTGCACACGAGCCAAACTCCCCAGGAAGGGTCGTAACACCACTCGCCTCACACACATAAGTGACCAAATCAAAGCAGCGTGGAGACACTCCGTCTCCAACCACCTCTCAGGCAGCAGCCTGCACTCCCAAGTTCTACACGTCACCAGAACATTGTTGCCAGTCCCCACATGCCAAAGACAGTGGCAAGCTGAAACACACTGAACTGGCTTATGCGAGTAAAATCAGCCAGAAGACAGGAGCTCAGCTGCACATTCAAGCATCCAAGCTGAGGGTCACAGAAGGGTCAAAAGGGCGAGAGTTCAGAACTTGCTGTCGGGGACAGAACTAGGCAAAAGGTCAGGAGGCAGGCTGGCTTCTCTGGTTCCACCCCTGGCCCCACCCCTGGATCCACCTCTGGCGGGAAAAGAAGAACTGGACTAGAGTGAAAACAGCACATTGGATCCAGAAGTCCTCTCAGGAATGCTGAAGGAAGACCTACAATTTGCTACAAACATGAAGATTTATGACCTGTGCTCTCATGAAGAGTGCTGCATGTAACAATTTGTGCCCTCATGTGAATGTTGCATGAAGTGATAATGACACCAGATGTTTTGTGTTGAGCTAAAAAGTGTGTATCTGGTAAATGACCACATGACCTTACTATCATGAGGTAATGATATATGTGACTTTTTACCTTGTCTAAGCTGGCCCAGGAAGGGTATAAAAGAGCAGCTTCTGAGCAGAGCTGACAGTTGTTGGGGCATAAGACGACAGAGAGACAGAGCAGACCTGGAGAGGTCATCCCCCGTCCTCTGGATGGGGGATGACAGGTCATTTTTTGGAGAGAAGCAGAGAAGATTCGACAGAAGTTTGGGGCGATTCTCAGAAGAACCGAGTTGGTGTAAATCAACTCCTTATTTCATAATCAATCGTTAGAACTAATTCCTCCTTGGGGGAAGTGGTTGTTTTTATATTTACTCATTTTTGTATTTTTTGATTTTGTAATAAACTTTTCGAAAAAGAATCTACATTCCTGATTCTTAAAGAGGTCCGCTTTGTTGGGGTTAGTGGGAGCCCTGACCATTTATTGCACAGAGGTAAGCACATTAATTATAGGTTCCTGAATTATCAGGATTTACTTTACGGTTTGTGACAGATTAATATAAAGAAACCTTAAGATAAGAGGAGCTTGTCTCCTCCCTCACCCGCGAGTAACGAGTTGTCTTAAGGATGATAAAACCAGAACATTAGTGGTTAATTTTGGCTCTGATTCGCAAGTTGAAAAAGTCTCTCAGCGCTGGAGGGTTGGATTAATTAAATAAATGGATAAATCTATGTTAGCCTGATCAACTAACAAGAATCATTTTATAGTTACCAACCATCCACATAAGCTGATAGGGGCGCAATTAATCCAAATAACCCAAATAATTGCCAGCTGGGCCGGCCTCCCGCTGGACTTCGTCCCCAGTATCTAAACCAAAGATAACGGGATTGATTAAAAAGAAGTGGGCTACTACAAAGGGAAAAGTCTTGCATATCATTTCACCTTTAAAATAGAAGATATGATTCTTACTTAGGAAGTCCATACCAGGGTCTAGTACGATAAAACTCACCGACACCCCCACTGAACCCTGATAGATGCACAGTCTCATAAGTTCTAACGGAACTGGGTTTTAACGGAACCGACAAATGGGACGTGCACGCGACAACATAACCAACCGCAACACAATAAAAGCAGTGTTATACAAAATGGAAGGCCTGTAGTGTTTATTCTCTTACAGTAACAATTTATCAATTTTTTGAGGAATTTAAGAGATTTTTTTGGTTTTTATTAAATGTGCAATAGAAAAATAATCATTAGATTAATTGTCTAGTCATTAGAATAGTCGACTATTCGAAAAAGTAATCGTCAGAATAATCGTTTTAAAAATGATCGTTTACCCCAGCCCTACCTGACACTTTTCTAAAGTAAGATAGTTAGCTGATTCCTCTTGATAATCTGCAGACTATCTGACGCTATTGTGTCTGCTGACTAACAATAATACCTTGACCATAAGAGTAAACTATAATAATATTTAAGTAGAATGTACAAAGTTATCCCTAATAGGACTGACGTTGATGTTTTGGTTATAAGCCTAAATTACACCATCATTAGGAATAAGGTATTATTGTGTGGTGTCCTAAACGTTCAAAAGTACTGATTGTGCCTTTTTAAGTTATCATCTGTGAATGACCTGGTACACTCCCTTGAGCAGACTCTTAAACACTATCATTAGTCAATCAATGTCATTAGAGATTATCCAATATCATCAGAAACATTATCTATTGGAGATAGATAGATTTCTAGATACCATGGTTTTATCCACTATGCTGTTATCATATGACATTAGACATCTTAAAGGTCAAAGGCTACTACTCGAATCATTTGTCAAGTCCATTTATAACCTTGAAACTTCCCTAACAAATGAACCTTATAAACAAATCTCATTTATGATAGAAGTTAACCTGAACCTTGATTTAGTGTCCATGATTTCAGTAACGTCTAATTTATGATCTTCTATATGAAGATGTTAAACTAACTGACTAGTTGAAGAATCTTGTCCTTTAAGTCATGGAAAATATCTCTACTTTGTGTTAGTTAATCTAATTAGTTAATCTATCTATGTAATTAATGCTGAACTCCTTCCTAGTTGGTTAATGAATATTTTCGGTCACTTTGCTCAGTCTTCATTCTGCCTCTACTATCAGCTCTCACTTTCTGATGTCCTTTATTCAACAGAGCAGCCCTTGCCCTTGGCTCAACATTGTTTGTTATTATTTGCTAGACGAGCATTATAAGATGACACTTTTCCTACATGACCTTTAGATGTAATCACACTATGGTCTAGCAAATGTTCTTTGATGTCACATTATTTTAAGAATAACCTAATTACATATGCATCTAGTAGTTTTTAAGTCCGTCAGTCATTTATTTCTTGCTGTTCTCTGAATATAAATACTTCAGTTGTTCATTATCACACTTAGGTTATATTCCTCTGCTTGATCTTTAATCTAATTAGGGCTCTTCCTCAGCAAAGCTTGTACCCTGAAGTATGACCATATTGGACATTTTTTACAAATTACTTCTCTTGCTTACAATATCTTTTCCTTTCCTGAAAAGATTATCATCTTCTCAAACTCTTTTAGGGTTGTGTGTATCTAAGAACACCATCAGTTGTTTGTTGTTTGCACGTTCACCGTCTATGTAACAAATGAGTTTAATTCTCCTTAAATAAATCTGCTGTTCAATTTCACTTACAGAGTTTTAATTTAGCAGTATTTATCTCCTGTTGACAGATTTTACACATTATTTGAATGACACAGTGCATTGTTGATTGAAACACCCTTATTTTACTAAATCTATGTGAAGTTGAGAAATTAATTTTATGATTAGGACTGGTTTCTTTGTTAGTGAACTCCAGTGTTAGAAGCAATGAGATAAAATTAAAAAAGTCACTTGGTCTTGGACATATTCCCTAATTTAGCTCTGATGATATGAATAAAGGTGAACGTTTCTGGCATAAGGAGAGCAAAACGCATAGAGTCTATGACATTATTACTTTGTGATATGAGCTTGTGGGTGCTGACGAGCTTCCTTTTTTTCCCCAGATGGGTTGATTCTTTTTGATTTCATTAGATTACAATCTTCTGCGACAGCTGTTCTACAGCAAGTTTCTACTGTCACTTATGGGTGATGTCGATCACCTTTTGTGTTTATTTTCAATTTTCTTTACACTGATTAAGGCATTTTTGTTAGCTTGTTTTGTTTGATTGGTGCACACTATGCTGGATGACTCTGCCCCCTGCTGATGTAAACTGGTCCAAGTTCCTTGGGATGGGTATTTTTAGCCTTTAGAGGAAACATGTTATGCAGGATCCAACTTTTGCATCTGTTTGATGCAATGCAATGCTTGCCGGTATCGGACCTGTTTTGTTTATATCCTTTTATGCCTCTTTTGCTCTGGTTAGCTATGAGTTCTCATGCCTCAAGAGGAGGGATGGCTGATAACGATTTCCTCACATTAATACAAGTGCTGGCCAGTAAATTAGAATATCATCAAAAGGTTGAAAATATTTCAGTAATTCCATTCAAAACGTGAAACTTGTACATTATATTCATGCAATGCACACAGACCAATGTATTTCCAATGTTCATTACATTTAAATTTGATATTCATAAGTGATAACTAATGAAAACTCCAAATTTGGTATCTCAAAAAATTAGAATATTCTGAAAAGGCTGAATATAGAAGACACCTGCTGCCACTCTAATCAGCTGATTTACTCAAAACACCTGCAAAGGCCTTTAAAAGGTCCCTCAGTCTTGTTTTGAAGGCACCACAATCATGGGGAAGACTTCTGACTTAACAGCTGTCCAAGAGACAATCATTGACACCTTGCACAAGGAGGGCAAGACACAAAAGGTGATTGCTAAAGAAGCTGGCTGTTCGCAGAGCTCTGTGTCCAAGCACATTAACAGACAGGCGAAGG
>SSNQ01000108.1:75677-87942 GCA_006942095.1 Nothobranchius kuhntae
CCTTCGCCTGTCTGTTAATGTGCTTGGACACAGAGCTCTGCGAACAGCCAGCTTCTTTAGCAATCACCTTTTGTGTCTTGCCCTCCTTGTGCAAGGTGTCAATGATTGTCTCTTGGACAGCTGTTAAGTCAGAAGTCTTCCCCATGATTGTGGTGCCTTCAAAACAAGACTGAGGGACCTTTTAAAGGCCTTTGCAGGTGTTTTGAGTAAATCAGCTGATTAGAGTGGCAGCAGGTGTCTTCTATATTCAGCCTTTTCAGAATATTCTAATTTTTTGAGATACCAAATTTGGAGTTTTCATTAGTTATCACTTATGAATATCAAATTTAAATGTAATGAACATTGGAAATACATTGGTCTGTGTGCATTGCATGAATATAATGTACAAGTTTCACGTTTTGAATGGAATTACTGAAATATTTTCAACCTTTTGATGATATTCTAATTTACTGGCCAGCACTTGTATACTTGCCTGGATGAAAATACTTTAAATATTGGATGATAAGAATTTTTGCTGAAAACAAGTCAAAAACGGTGCATCTGATGTTTCAATAAACTACTGAGGTTTTCTGTATATTATATGGTTTTGCTAACCCTTCCCAATCTCTTTACAGGAACTGATATAAATTGTAGAATTGTTGCGTCACAGTAAATTCACATCAATATATATGATACCTCTTAAAGAGCAGGTAAAGTGTGCCTCGGAGTCCTTCTCCACCCACGTATCAATTTTAAAAAATGCAACATTAGTAGGCTGTGACAGCTGCCCTGCTGTCACACTTCAAGTAAATAACTGTTAATGTTTCTTTTATTTTGAACAAAGGTGTTTGTTTCCATGGACTGACTGTTTGGGTGACTGTATGAAGTGCACACATTCAGTTACTCATCGGTTTTAGTCTGTAGGGGTTTGTATGATTAATGTTTGAGTTGCCAGTGGCCTTGGAGTTGGAGCAGCTGTAGCAGATCACTTGGTCTAATCAGCACCACTGGGTCATACCAACTCTCAAGGGAGAAGATCCCTGTGTTTATATATTTAGTTAGTCTCTTTTGTAAATAATAGTTGGGTTTTGATGGTAATGTTTTCATTTGAAGTAACTCAAACAGAATGGACTGATTAGTATGAATTTGTTAGGGGTAGTTTATTTATGTTCTTTGTTTACTGATGTCTCCCCACCCTATTGTGTTGGCAGTGGTCTGATCAGCCAATATTTAAGTTGCTCCTGTTGTGTCTGTAGGGGGTTATTTTTTGTACATGTCTGTAGTCAGATCCTGCGTTTGGGTTACTTTGTTTCTACATCCATTGTCATGTAATGTTAATTGCTGGCTGGAACCCTCTTTGGAGAAAAGAAAAAATAGTAATAAATTAAGATGTCAAGAAAATCATCCGTGCTCTGCTGGCTGGTTTATGCAAGTCCCTGACATAGGCGTTGCCTGGAGGACCGAGAGGGCGGAGCCGCGGCAGTGACGAAGACAATGGCTAACTAGACGATGCTAGCTCCCTTCTCTCTGAGCAGTCATTAGAAGTGGAGGACGTTTCTCCCCCTCCTTACCCAGACACTCGAGAAGAAAGGGACCAAGTCTGTTTGGAGGAGACAAGCGGACCTGAGCCTTATTGTTTTGAGCTTGTGAGTTGCCTGAAACTAGCGGAACCGACCCAACAGAACCAGCTCTGAATGGTAAGTAGCCGTTAGCCATAGCATTGGATTAGCTGCAGGGTTTGGCTCCACGGTCCTAAAAAGCTAGTATTCAGCATGTTTTAGAGGTTTATCTGCTTCAATACACCTGGTTTTAATCAGCAACAAATAGCTGAGCAGCTTAACAGCTAATCTAACCTGCTAAAGAAGGAAAACCACTGAAACATGCTGGATAGCAGCTCTCCAGGAGCTCAAGTTACAGTCTGCTGCATAGAAATGTATGAAAATACCCCATGAGAAAATTATTCTGTAATATGTTCAGCCCACTAAAACTGCCCTGATTTATTTATTTACTGATACCAGCTGCTCTCTTGGTTGTAGGTCCTCTGGTGTCTGCAGGTGGTCTCTGGTGGTGTCGTCAGGATCAGGAGCTTCCAGAAGAATGAGCCTTTCAATGACTCTTTCCCCCTTATTTGTTATATTAATTAAATAAATCTCAATTTATATATTTGCTGTTTTTGTTCATGTCCATAAATACTTAAACATGCTTGAAATTAAAACGAGCTTTTAACAGTGATGTGCTAGTTTAATTCATCACAATAGAGCTAGTTAAACATGCAACAATGTGATAATCAGTGTAATTTATAAATATCCATTAAAATATCAAAACTGGAATCTATATGAGATATTTGGCAGCACAAAAAACTTGTCAAACACAATATTTATTATAATAATTGTAGGCAGACAGGAGACAGAGCTGATGGAGGTTCTCAGTCATCGAAGGATGGCTGAAGGCTTTCCAGGAACAGGAGATGTGGTGTTGTCTCTTCTCTCTCTATTCTGCCAGATGAGCTGATAGGTTACAGGTGTGTGAGGACATCCTCATGCTGTCATAACCAGATGACAGGAGTTATCAGGTGATCAGCCAGGCTAATGATGAGATGCAGAAAGAAAACAAATCCAGGACAGTGTACAGTAATAATAATAATAATAATATGTGGAGTTGCTCACCTTATGTGCTCTTATAGAGTATTAATGTGTGCCTGCCTCATGGTGTAGAGTCCATATTTTGCTGAGTGTCCTGCAATAATGCAGGTTATTAGTTAATTTACTTTTGATAGAAAAAACAAAATATTTAATGTAAAAGTTATTTTCCAGGTGAATCAGCTCACACGTCACCACCAAGTGTCACAGGGGCAGAATCAGTAGCCTCCTTCATGATGTAATCACATACTTATTTAATTGTTAATATCTTAAATATTCAGAAATGTTTTAATTTTTTTTACCTTGAACAGTTCACTGAGCTTGCACTGTCACTGAGGTGGAAGCTGGAATCAACAGCAGACACCTCACATCTTGGTCTTTTCAGGGGTGTGGACGCTGCTCTGGGACTTTCTGGAAGATGAATTTCCGTCATGGTCCCTGTGTCACCAGACACACTGCGGCTGTGAGCTCTTCTGGGTGGCTATGTAAAAACAAAGCAGCACATTTATAAATGTTTAAAAGAGCATAAAATCACGTGTAACAATAATCTGTAAAACAAATTAAAACTAGAAGGTAATAAAATGTTTACATAGATTGTTAAAAATAATTCACCTTTGCTACAGGGAAGGTTTCACGTCAGCCTGGACAAGTGCATTCTTGCAGCTAAATCAGTCTGACAGCCAGTGTCTTGGGTAGATTTAGCTTGAAAAAAAAATAGAAGCACATTGTTGTTGGAGTTTATAAAGTCAGATAATATACAAAAGAAACTGTCCTATATAGGCACTTTATAACATTCCTAGTGTGTGATCGTTATTATAACGTAAAAGTCAGTCAAATATGATGTGAAGAGCCTGAAATGCGACCTCCTGAACAGAATTCCTCACGGAGCCGGGTCACGCTGTGCTGGATTTCACGCTGTAATGATGTCTGTCAACTAGTGCTGCATTAGTTAGATTCACTGTTGCAGAATTACCGACTGACACAAAAACAACCCGAATTTTCTCTGAGCCTGACAGTCATGTGGACTGTTTCGGCGGCCAGGGCTTCGAGATATGTTCCGATTTGCTGCTGATTCTAACCTTACATCTCGTTCCACATTTTGTGAACTCGACAAATTAGCGCGAAGGCAGTGCAGGCTGATATTAGCTAAATGGAGTGAACCACGTCTCTCAAACTTTGCATTTAGGTAGCGAATTGTCTTTAGAAGATGTTAACGTTTATTTAGCTTACTCACCTCAGACTGGAGCCCGTCATGGTGGGGGAACAGAGTCGGTGGGCTGCATCTAAACGCGGAAGAGCCACGGTGGGCACAGCCTCCCTCTTCAAACGGAGACGTGCAGAATCGCGGGTAAAATGCTCGTTGCAAACTACAGCACCAGGCGGGAGCTGAATGTTTTCCAGACACGCAACCACTGGCGCCTAATTTCTAAGTCCAGCGGAAAGGAGTACAACCCCACAGAGCCACCGCAACCATACTACACTACACCTTCTCACAGCATACTAACACGATATGGAGCACTAAACCTGAACTACTTTCCTAATAACACTAACAGCCAAACATGAACTAAACTACACTATCCAACAGCCAAGCTAACTCTAAATAAGTATGTATAACACTAAAGGCTACGCTAAAGACTAGGATATGCTAATGCTATATGCTAATGCTGAACTACGGCTAACCTCCTACACTCGCTTGCAAATCAACTCCCAACTCGCCACAAGGCGTGGCCGAGACGCTCGATGCTTTATAACTTTGACACAGAGCTGCTACGTAGTACTCTACTGGTTTACGTAGTATCTTATGGGCTCGACACACGGGAGGCGACATCGCCTCTCCTCCATTCATTTTCAATGAGACGTAAGCGACAAAGCGATAATCGCGGGTCTCCCTCCTACCAAGCGAAACGCGAAAAACGTGCGTGTGAAATTTTGCGCTCGTGCACGTGTCGTGCACGGACGACCCAGCGACGCGATCCCAGAAAGTTGAAACATTTTCAACTTTTTATCGCTGTCGCTCGGACGAGGACCAATCAACGGAGGTTTCATTCACTGACCAATGAGCGGACAGGATGCTCCGCACATCTCCGAGCAAACATGAAGGAGAAGTTGATTATTATTATGTTTTATATGGTAAAATCAGAAGTAAGATTTCAAATAACTCTAGCAGCACCTTGTGAAACATCATATCTACCGCTTTATTAACTCTGAACCGCTTAAATAACCTTAATTCCCTCCAACCTGACACAGCCAAACAAAACAACGGAAGTTTCGATTTCGCCATGGAACAGAACACGTAGACGGCTTTGCCGCTGGCCGCTGCCGCAGATCGCCTCCCGTGTGACAGGTAATAAAAGCGACAGCGACAAATTTCGCTGATCGTGGTCGTTTGTCGCCTCCCGTGTGTCGAGCCCATTACTCTTTAGCCATTGGCTAAAATTTATTCAAAATGAATCAATGTAGTATGTTTTAAGCTGAAGGTGGTGCTATACTGTGGCATTTAGGCAGAATTTTTAATTTTTAAAGAAAATGCACCAAAATGCTAAAATAATGAATACACACATTTAAAACAGTATTAGACACTCATTTATACAGTTTATCAGCAAAAAGAAGTTAATTTAGACGTTACTTGCTCTTTAAGTCTATGATGGTGTTGATTTAGCTGATTTCCATTATCTCACTTGTATCTCTAAACTGCTGTTTGATGTTCTTGTCAGTTGTGTTTGCCTTATCATGTTTTATTATTTTATTTGTTCTTAATTATTTTACTTATTTGTTCTTTGTTTTCGTTTTGTTTGGTTATCATATTCGGATAAACAGGAGGGATTATGTTACGGAAATTTTATATTTCATTATTTTAATCCTATTAACAAATGCATCACCTTATGCCTGAAAGCATTCACACACACAAACACACACACACACACACACACACACACACACACCCTTGTCACCTTGTAACTTCCCACATTCACACTCACTGTTTCTCTGACTCTCTCGCTTGCTGACACTCACTCTGACACTCACTCTGAGACACACTCTGAGACACACTCTGACACTCACTCTGAGACACACTCTGACACTCACTCTGAGACACACTCTGACACTCACTCTGACACTCACTCTGAGACACACTCTGACACTCACTCTGAGACACACTCTGACACTCACTCTGAGACACACTCTGAGACACACTCTGAGACACACTCTGAGACACACTCTGAGACACACTCTGAGACACACTCTGAGACACACTCTAGCCCTTTTCAGACAGACATTCTGGAACAATTGTGGACAGTTCAATCCGGTTTTTAACCGGAACTGTGTTTTCAGACACAACACTTTTGTACCGGAACTTGTCCTTTCAGCTGCGTTCACACAGCAGGGAAAAGTTCCAGATGTCTGACGGAGGCGGGGTGGTGGTGGGGGGTGGGAGAATCGGACTCATGTTAAGAAGAAGAAGAAGAAGAAAATATCATCTCTATAGCGCCTCTCAAGATAAAAATCACGAGGCACTTAAGCATAATTCTGCGCACACGAAGACGCATAAGAGACCTGGATGGTGAAGCTCAATGGTTAAAGGAATCACTGAAGCGGTGTGAAGCGCTCCGTCGCGCATCTAGACGGTACCGTAGGAGGCGAGCTGCCGTGGTTCGCCGCATGCTACAGCAGCGAGCTATCTAGGTGCGCACAGCGTCCCCCGGTCCCCTCCTCCTCCCCCTCCCTCTTGTCCGGAACTTTACCTCACCAGTCTGAAGCAGCCATGCTGTCCGTAACATGTCCGGACCTGTTACTAGGGGCTTCGTCCGGATAAATTCCGGAACACGTTATCCGGATGTTTGTATTCAGACAGAAAGGTCTTACGGACAGATTCCGGAACATTTCCGTTTTTCATGGCCTGTCTGAAGGGGGCTTCTGAGACACACACACACACACACACACACACACACACACACACACACACACACACACACACACACACACACACACACACACACACACACCTGTGTGCTTTCCTTATCTCATGTTATAAAATAAACTTGCAAAGCTGAACTTGGGGCAGTTGCCTCGTTGCTTCTGCCACAGATTGTAATTTGGTTGTGTGTCTGCTTTACTGTGTCTCTCCTTTTCTCTTCGACTGCAGGAAATGGGTTTATTGATAAATATATTGATAAAATCCCTAACAGACACGTTTGTGAATTAAATGCTACAGTGGTTTGCCATACTCCTGCTGCAGTGTGTGGAGTAGACGCGAAGCAGCAACCTGACTGCGGTTCTGCTGCATAGCGCTGCAGACAGCTAAGGATAAACAGGATGATGGGAACTTTTCTTCTGCTTGTATAGTTCAGATATTCTTAGTTTCACAATCTTCATGTTTTTTCGGAACCTTGCTTCATCGTGAGCTTGCGTGCTACTCGCTAGCATTAGCTAATTTGCCTAAACTTTGGATCGTTTCTGCCTTTTTGTCTTATTTGCTGGTTTCTCTGTTTTCCTCCACAGCACCTAGATTAGCACATTGTGCGCCCATAAAAAGCATCTTCCTTATTCAATAACAAGCAACTTACCTTGTTCAATAAAGAGGGAAAAGTAACTTGAAAAGATGTTGCACCAATGCTACATCTAAAAATTGTTTATTGCACAGAGTTTTTTCGTCGCACGTGCCACATATATGTCGCACTGTACAGCCCTGAGCTGTACGCCATAATCATCACAATTACAGCAGATAAATCCAGAATATCTGGCTGCATGGGATGAGTGTCTCATAAATTAGTTTCACCTTTTAGTATGAATTACTGACAAATGAACTTTTGCAGCAGATTCTATTTTTCCAGTTTCACCTGCATGTGGTGAAATGAATCTGAAACTCACCACTCAGCAATTCTATCCAGCTCTGCACCGTCTCCGGTGGCTGGGTGTCTTTGATGTGCTTTAAAGCCTCATCCAGAAGAACATCACCTGTTGGAGCATCTGACTTACAAATCACCTGCAACAGTCACACACAACAGACACAGTTACAGGAGGACTCTGCTGACCGGAGCTGCTACAACAGACACTATTTTTATAATTAAACAGCAACTGGACTCAAAATGTTTACTTTAGTCAACTATTTACTGGGTCTTCAACAAAAAGTGTTTACCTTCCTGGCCAGCAAACTCTTCCTCCTAAAACCACCCGTTTCCAGCTGAAGGCGTCCCCGGAGAGCTAATTCAATCAGCATGCACCCTCGCAGCCCTGATGATATGCAGTCATTCCAGAACGAGGTGTAGCCCTGCATCGAGTAAACACCATGTCAAAGCACAAACAAATACCATAGAAACTGCAGAAATACTTGTGAAAAAAAAATAAATAAAACTAGAACTGCAAGCAGTTATCAACGGGTTTCAAGCCAACCAGCGCCAGTCTCCCAACCGGCCCCGCCCTCACCTTCGCCAATCCTCACGTGGCCCCGCCCCAAAAACACCTTCTGCAGCTGGCGTCCAGTCAGCTCACTTCGACCGGCGCAATGAAAGTAACACTCAGGATACGTCATTACACCTCTTGCACAGCCTCTTTCATTGGCATGGCTGACTTCTCAATCACGATTACAAAGGAACTCCACTGTTTCCTTGTTAAAGAACGTGAAGATTTAACGAGTGAAGTCATGTGCTGCATGGGACGGCATTAGCTCAGGAAGTGGAGCGCCTTGTGCAGTAATCGAAAGGTTGAAGGATTGATCCCAACTCTGACCAGAAAATGCTGCCTCGCCTCTCAGTGCACCTCAGGGAAGGTGTGGCTACAGTGTAGCTCATTCCCACCAGCGTGTGGCTGGGTGTTTGGATGGACTCCTGCTGGTGTCGTGTCAGCTCTGTAAACCGGCAGAATGAAACGAACACAGGATATCTCCTTGAACCTTTTGCACAACCTATAGGAAAATCTTTCATAGGCATCGATAACATCTCAATCTCTATTACAATCCATTTTTCTCATTTTATTTTTAAAGATAGTGGAGATTTAGTTAACTAAGTCGTGTGTTGTATGGGACAGCAGTAGTTCAGGAGATGGAGTGGGTTTTCCAGTAATCGGAAGGTTGTGTGCTCGATCCCGACTGACCAGAGAATGCTGCCTCATCTGTCAGTGCTCCCCAGGGCAGCTGTGGCTACAGTGAAGGTCATGCCCACCAGAGTGTGACTGTGTGTGTGAATGGTGACGGACTGATTGTGTTGTAAAGCGCCTTGAGGATTGTAGAACCCTACAAAGCACTATAGAAATACAGGCTATTTACCATTTCATTAAAAATGTTTTTGTTAAATAAATTTCCTAAATATTCTTGGATCATCATGGGGTCCTGAGAAATCAGGTTGTCATTTTATTGTTTCTAAATTAAATGCTCTTTCAAAAAGATGTACAATTAAACGGACAGATACAAAAACTTCATTATAAAATCCATATTTGATCTAAAGATTATCAAACAATAATCTATACATCAACAGAATATTACAAATAACATACATACTTGATAATGTCCCTACAAAAGAATTTCACTCGCATGTACTGTACCAGTGTACCTGCACATGTGACGTGACAATAAAAGTGATTTGATTTGATAGATTTAACAAAAACTATGAGTTTCATTCCGTGACTTACTGATCAAATGATTTTAAAAAATCCTGAAAAATACATAAATCATCATAAAATTACCAAAATATTCTCACATGGCAATGTTAACATGCGGAATAATATGCTGTTGTTTTTAAATCAGTAAATTCAAAGATTTTTTGAAGAAAAATTGGTAAATATAATTCTAAGGGTCACGGCCAAAATTAAAATATTCATAAAAAAATAGTGCTACTTTCTAAAATTAGTAGAAAAATCTCGGATCACCATAGGTACATGTGGAATGTTATAAATGGTTTATATTTACTGTATACCTAAAAAAAACTGTTTAGCAAAATTTATTTACTTTTTTGTCCAACTATACAGTAGGGCTGTCGCGGTTGAGGAATTCCCCCTGCGGTGATTCAGGGTGCCTTAATATTGCGGTGTGCGATATTATTGCAGCCCTTTTTTATTGCAGTACTATCTAAACATAATGTTTACACATTTAAAAAAGGTTAAAAATTGCCGTGCCTTCTTTAATAACACTTTACTGAATGCAGATCAAAGGGCAGTAACAACACAGATCGCAGTATGTTTCTCCGACAGTCGGAGTCCGACTGAACTTAAAAACAACAAAATTCAGGAGAAGGTTAAACTTTTAAATGCAAATTTGGCTGCAGCATCTAACAAATAAGAAACAAGTCCCCATTTTGTTTAGTTGTTTAAAATCAAGCATAAAAAATTACATGTACCGGGCGCGCGCGCCGGGGGGCGGGCGCACTATCATTTCACTTTCACACACACGAATGACGGTGATTTATAGCTCGGTCACGTCCTTGTTACCTACAAGGAAAACCAGCATGTTAACTACGGTTTGAGAGAGGATCTGAGAGGGGTGGCAACATTTGCAGCAACACTGAAAACCCTCTCCGATGGTGCGCTCGTTGCACTAACACACACGTACTTGCGTGCGACTCCGGCGAGCAAAGGGAATCTCTCCCGGTTGTTGCTCCACCGTGTCACAGGGGTTTTCTTTAGGGTGGATGCATTCCTCCTGCAGGTAGCGAGTGAGCTCCAGCTCGGCTCAAACTCTCTTCGGGACGGTTGCAGAAGCAGTGCTTGTCCGGGACTTCAGCAGGTCTCCGAGCGTTTATTATTATTTTTTTGCCGCTGGTGGCAGCTCTGTCTCGGCCAAGGACTCTGGCTGCGCAGCAGCTGACGTACGGAAAACCAAAGTGCTCCCACAGGAGCGAAGTAACGTTTCGTTTTGATACCAGTGCAGCCATCCTTCTCAACATGCATCATTGAGTTGAACCAAGTTCAGTAATCGCGGTGGCGCATGATGCAGCGCGGTGGGCTTCTTCATATCGCGATATTTCATTTTTGCGGTTACCGCGACAGCCCTACTATACAGAAAAACTAGCAAAAAGTTAATTCATTAAAAATCTATGCTTTTGTACAAAAATCTCAAAATATTGTCAGGTTACCTTTGTGATGAGAGACTTCTGCTTATATTTTTGTAGGGATCACAAATGTTAAACTTTTCTTACAATAAAATATTTGCATTAGTGGTTGTCAGTAAAAATAGGTCCTAATAATAAACACAAGGGGGTGCTCACATCAAGACTACATTTTATGTGTTTCATTACATTAACAATTTAGGAGTGAACTTTGTGCCAAATTTCAAGAAGATTGTCTTGACAGAATTTGCGCTATAAGTGCTAGCCTAAAAATGTATTTTCGTAAATATAAAAAGCAAACCTGTCCGTGGAGCTGCGAATTTCGTTATATGAACTCAACGCAGTTAACAAAACCTAAAAATCTTAGCCTCTTACATGCAAATAAGGATTAAAATTTTTTTCTAATTTTAAATTTTAAATTATAAAACATTCCGACTTTGATCGATCATTACCATATTGATAATGTCGTCTTAAGACTCTATAATGATGACAACCACTAAGGTTCGCGCAGATCCAATTAGCCAGTTCAGCAACATAGGCTGTGTCTCAATTCAGGGTCTGCATCCTTCGAAGGACCCAGCCCACCCGGCCGACGTGGGCTGCGTCCTCCGTCGGCCGGGTAGACCGGATGTTAACGGCTGTGAATTTGGACAGGCCTAGCCTTCATGAACTCCCTCGGCGAACGTTCCGTCGCCTAGCAACCGTGGAACCGCTGGGCAGAAGTAACCTTAAACGATGGAGCTCGACGTTTTATTTAGCTTTTTAACCCCCAGAAACCCAAATTTAGAAAACAACTGCAAAATATTTTTTTAACCTTTCACATGTTGTTCTAGGAGGCCAGATAAACGGGCCTATTTACACATTTTAACAGCCAATAGTGTTGCAGAACTGAACAATAGAACCTATTAGCAATGTAAATGTGGTTTTAAAAAGAAAAAAAATGGGGAAGGTTTATTTTTGTGGACTTAAATCTGATGTTGTACTATTACAACCGTGGGTCTCTGGGGGTTAATCATTTCCTTGACTGTTGGAGAGCTAATTCAGAGAAAATACTTTAGACAAGCTGAGCCTGAGCAAAGATGTGATAATAGTTTTTAATACTTTCTAAGGGTCTTAATTTGACCAAAACCGATTTGTCACCTTTTAAGACTTTTCAAGACCCAGCGGATACCCTCTAGTAAACAATTCTCATTTGTAAACAAAAATAAAATTCAAGAGTTTAATGCAGAACTGATTTTATTTAGATATTTCTTTTACATGTACATGTTTAATCTTCCTTAACCATTTTTTTCTAGCAAAGTAAAAAACTGTCAAAGTTCTTCCTTCTCTCCTGTGGCTTCTGCTGCTCTGCCTCCCTCTGCAGCCTCAATTCCTCCCAGGTCAGCTCCAGAAGCTCATCGCTGGCACCTTCCTCTGGATGCCCATTTTCTCCAGAATAGTCTTAACAAACACGTAAGAAAAGAAACAGGAAGAGAAAAGAGGACAACGGGTTATTCCTTTCATGTTTTCGCAGAAAAAAATAAACTCAAACGAGTTTTTAAAATATGAGATGTTATTGTACCTCCATGCCACAGCCGCCGAATACTTTGCTCCAGTGATCATGTGGTCCATCTC
>SSNQ01000108.1:105527-132242 GCA_006942095.1 Nothobranchius kuhntae
TGAGACCGGGTTGACGCGTCACGCTTGTGCGTAATCATAGGCGCATTCTGAGCTGACGAGGATGTGAGATTCTGGGATGTGAAGGGGGTGCGCGGCTAAATACGTTTGGGAACCACTGTGTTAATCTATCCACCACCATCCTTTCCATTATTTTTCCTATATGAGATGTTAATGCAACGGGTCTATAACTATCTGGACCACTTGATTCTTTTCCTACTCTAATTATTGGTACAATAACTGCTTCTTTCCAATTTTTTGGTAATTTTCCTGTTTTCCACATCATATTATAAATCTCCAATAATTTTAATTTCATTTGTTTCCCTAAGTGTTTTAACATTATATAGCAAATTTGATCTTTTCCTGGACTAGTCATACCTGTTGCAGCTAATGCTCGTTCTAACTCAAACAAAGAAAAAGGCATATCCATAGTACTGTTAATATTATCTTCCTCACCTCCTCCCCTTTGTGTTTCATTTTTCTTCTAGTTACTTCTCTCCATTCTCTTCTTTCCTCTGATAAATTATCAGTACTGTGGAGTTTAACAAATGTTTTAACAAGTACTTCTACTTTGAACATCTTAGGTGTGTTCTTGCTGTGTCTTTCTAAATCCATGCTTTCGTTCTTTTTTAAACACAGAAACAGTTTTGTTTACCTGTTTGTAGCTACAGTTTCGCCGACAGCTGCCGGCTTCTTCAGGCTGACGCTGATGGTGGCGCGTCACTTCCTTCTCCGTTTATCTGCGGGCAGCAGAGGACGTTGTCGCCCTCTACTGCCCGCTCTCCCCTCTCCGACGATGCAGTCCCATGCATGATCCAGCGTGTAAACTCTGTCGTCCCTGTGCAGTAGAACGAAAGCATGGAATTAGAAAGACACAGCAAGAACACACCTAAGATGTTCAAAGAGAAATACGGACAACAAGGAACGAAGGACTTCCGCCGTTTGGAGCGATTACACCAGAAACGCGCACGTCTAAGAAACCACCTTCGCTTCTGTTTAAGATGTCAGGACGAAAACATCACACCCACAAGCCTACAGCTGAAAACACCGATCCGGACCAAGACAGCACAAAATATAATAGAAAGAGCACAGAGAGCACTGCTCAAGGAGAGGATAAGGAACGTCATAACCAAACAGAGGCGTGTGGAGGACGAACTGGAAAGAAGACACCTGGACTTGAAAAGGAATTACAAACTTGATAAACAAATGGAGGAACTAATTAAAGGACACATGATGGAAAAACAGGAAAAAGAGTTCAAAAAAGTAAAAGAAAGACACATAAAGAAGTTAAACAAACTCATAAACAAGAAAAAGAGGGAAGACATACAAGGTAACTCCACACCAAACTCATGGGTATGTAATATTTCACAATACAAACTAACAGAAGCAGAAGAGAGCATATTAAAGAAAGGTTTAAACTTTGCAGTCACACCAAAAGAAATACCATATGATGAATTTATTGTAGCAACAGAACTAGCATGTCAACAGATCACAGATGAGGGAAAGAAAGCAGAACTCAGAATTAACATAGTTGGGATATTAAAGAACAGCTAAATTCAACACAGTGTAAGGTTATGAAGTTCATGGTTTTTCAACTCCATACAGCTGCCCGGTGCACAATAACACCGTGTAGAAAAACCAAGGTCGGTTTGTTCCTCAGACTGTTTACATTCCAGGAGAAGAGTCCGAAGGAGAAGAAGAAGCTTTACTTAATCAAAGTACTTTATTTGTGATTAAAATTATTAAGCAAAACAGATGTTGGTCAACAATAATCAAGTGAATGATCTGTGAAATAAATATGTCATGAATTATGTTTAATGAAACCAGGACTACGGTGCAGACACACTGATCCTCATCTCCATAGAAACGCATGACACATTGTTCCAACCAATCAGAGCTTTCGGCTGCCGCAGGAGAATCTGGTGTTGACTTCAAGTGTCCAATCTACTTTACTGAAACTTATCAACAAGTCAGAGATATAAAAACAAGGCAACGCCATTTTAAGTCAGTTCCATTTTGACTTCAGTTCTATTCACCATCATCCTAAAGACAAGCGCAGCCTGGCCGGATGCGCTTTCTTTAAACTAAGAACTGTGAAACGGGAGATGTTCGTCGTTTAACAACCAGACGACGTCCTTTCAAGATAAGAGCAACTGCTGACGCTGCTGAACCGTACCGGGCCGACTCTCCAGACGGGTTTTGAAACGTTGTGACCGCTGCACAGACAGCTCCATCGTACATCCGAGGTTTCCAGACCTGGCAATTCCTGATCTACCTGGGAGGCCCCACTGGGTACGTACACGGCAAAATAGCGGCTCATGTCATCACTTTATAAGCCTCGTGATATCTAGTCATAACAACGACGACCAGATTCGATTACGTCATCCTAGAGAATCTGAACCAGACACACACACACACACACACGCACCAACACAACATCCGAATCCATTCCCATCCATCACAGAGTTAGTCCTGGTAGATTGTTTAGAATTTATAATTCAGAAATTAAAGATTCTCAAACGATCTCATCTCTCTCTCTTTTCTTGTCTCAAAGTCAATACAGAGTGTTTAATTAAACTCCCTGATGATAAAAACAGCCTATTCTTCTGTTTATAAAAAGTGAACTACTAACAGTATATTAAAATACAAATTAGATAGTTACATCACTTTAATTCCGTTACAACAGCAATATTACAAAAGAAGAACAATCAGCCATGACAGCTTTATCCAAAAATGAACAGATAATTATTCTACCGGCAGATAAAGGAAGAACCACAGTAGTTATGGACAGAGAAAAATATAAACAACAGATGAAACAGATGCTAGAGGACAAAAATACATATGAAATACTTAAAAAAGATCCAACATAAAACATTAAGAAAAACATGAAAAAATTACTGAAGCCACTGCACGAAAAAGGCAAAATAACAGAAAAAATGTATAAACACTGGATTCCTACAGCAAACATAACACCAAGAATATATGGAACGCCAAAAATACATAAACAAAACACCACTTAGACCAATAGTTGACAGCATAGGTACACCAACATACAACATGGCAAAAGATATCAGCAGAATCATCAGCCCGTTATTAGGAAACACAGATCAACACTGCAAAAATAGCATAGAACTGGCAAAAGAACTAAAGGAGATTACAATAGAAGACAACGACATACTCATCTCACATGACATCACATCTCTGTTCACAAAAACACCAACCCAAAAAACCATAGACATAGTAGTTAACAGAATCAGACAGGACAAGACTTTACACAAAAGGACAAACCTCACAGCAGATGACATAGCACAACTGATAGGACTGGTAGCTAACTCCACTTACTTCACATACGACAACACAATATACAAACAACTGGAAGGCTTCGCCATGGGTAACCCGTTATCAGCCACCCTGTGCCAGTTTTTCATGGAAGACCTGGAACAAAAAGCCATAGCCACCGCCCCCCCCCAAACTGCAAAATAAAACTATGGAAACGCTACGTAGACGACATACTGGAAATCATACCAAAAGGTCAAACAGAAACACTAACACAACACTTAAACAATATTGACGACACAGGCAGCATAAAGTTCACTTATGAGTCAGAAACAGAAGGCAGCATAGCATTTATGGACATGAAAATCACCAGGCAGACCGACGGGACCCTAAACATAAACACATACAGGAAACCAACACACACAGACCAATATCTATTATGGACATCAGAACACCCCACCATACATTTAGTGCTTAAAGTCAGTCTACCGTAAATCCTCTAATACAGGCCCGGGCCTGTATTTGACTCAAGCTCCTCAAGCCCCAGGCCTTTATTGGAGGGAGGGCCAGTATTAGAGGCAGGCCTCTATTTCTATTTGAGCAAAATGAACTACCAGTAGAATGAATAAAAACGGGGTGTCTATTTGAACCTATAAAATACTAGGTTCATTTATTGAACATGTACAGTTACCATAACGTGGTACAGTTTGCATATAAAACATTAACAAGGCTAAATTACAGTAGGGAAATACTGTATTGTAACAAAACAATAGCAAACATATCTGTATTGTATATTAAATGTTATTAAATAATACCGGTATTAGAAAAGGCAACAGCCACCTTACCTCTTCAGTTGTAGCAAAAAATAAAATAAAACCCCTCAAATTCAATTCAATATTTGTCCTGTTTAAAGTAAAAAAAATAAAAATAAAAAATTATTATCCAATTCACTTTAATCCTCATCCAGTTTGATGGAAAAAAAATGTGTGTGTGTGTGGGGGGGGGTCCAATTCAGCTTAATCTTCCTCGTCCTCAGTGTCCTCCTCCTCATCTCTCCCTGTCGTCTCCTCATCACTTGCGCCATCCTCTATAACAAGTTCATTATTGAACAGTTCCTCTTCGTCCTCCTCATTCTCCTCTGCACGTCTGTTCTCATCCTGGCGCAGGCGGGCAGTGGTCAGGGCCTGCCGTCCAGCAGCGCAGGGCTGCAAAGATTACCATACATTACATTTTAGTTTAGCTGCAATTGCAAGTAACAGTGGAATGGTTCACTCACGAATAAATTCATCTAATGGTAGATGAATTAGACTGATAATGATACAATATTTCAACATACCTGTCCGTCTCTGAAGCACAGTATGAGGTGGTCCTCACTCCCGTCGGGTTTCACAGACTGGCCACACACTTTGAAGGACTTGATGACCAGCTCCGTGTCCAGCTTGTCCCAAGCAGCAAGAACCCAGTCCACAAGCAGACGGCGAGATGGTGCTTTCAGGTTCCCTCCACTTGTGTACTGCTTGTTTGTGTCGCCAGACATCCATTCTTCATAAGACGCATGCAGGCTTACTTTGAAGGGCTGGTTCCACACAACATCGGGGGCTTGTATGTACTTGGTGCAGCCTCCTGGGATCACCGCGGTGGTGATGTTGTAGGGCTTCAGTTCCTGCTTGGTGGAGGCGCTGATGTGACAGCGGTACGCATCCCACACCAGCAGGCGCGGGTGGAAACTGAATTTTCCCACCACTGTTTTGAGCCAGGCTGAGGTCAAGTCGTCATTCATCCAGCCGTTAGCAGATGTAGCAATGACTGCTCTGGTGATTTCTTGCTGCATTGCCTTCACTTCACGGACGGCCCCACGGAAAACAATAAAAGGCTTCAGTTTAGAGCCATCAGCCTTAGCAGCGAGAACAACAGTGAGATGGCTTTTCTCATGGCCGGTTGTTTTGAGCGCGACACTTTTTGTCCCTCTTACATCAATGGTGCTGGGAGACACCATATCGAACCAAACAGCAGTCTCATCCATGGCAATTATGTCCTTCTCTGAAATTCTTTTTGAGACGACAGTCTTACTCACATAGTCGACGAATGAGACAAGTTTCTGTGTGAGAAGATCGGGGTCCTTCTGCGCCATTGTGGTGCGACGTCGCAAAGCGAAGCCATTTCGGTTCAAAAACTTTTCCAGCCAACCCCTGCTTGCCAGGAATCGCGCACCTGCATCACTCATGGTTGGATATATTTCCAAAGCCTTGTTTCGGATCATTTTTCTAGACACTCGGTTATGATTTGCCCTCATTAAATGGATCCAGTTACAAAGCTCCGTGTCCAATTCTTCGCTAATCTTTTTTCTCCCTCCTCCTGGGAGCCTCGCTCGCTTCTTGCTAGCTGCCGCTAGATCCATCTTCTGCTTTTTCCAGTACCTGATTCTTCTTGGGTCAATGTTAAAATGTTTAGCAGCTTGTTCCCCAGAGTGTTCCGCAGCATAAATCAGCACGTTCTCTTTGAACTTTAAATCGAAATTTCGCCTCCTCTTCGGCTCTGCACGCTCCGCACCAGCCATGTTCACCGTAGTTACCCTCGTGGTCTATCACCGGCAAATCAAAAGTGAGATGAATGGCACTACCGCCCCCCTGTGGTACTTGCCTGTTACCACATTCCACCCGGCCACAATAAGAGACCGGCCACTATTCACCTCCGCCGACTCCGACACCGGCCACAATTGGAGACCCGGCTTTTAATTGAATACCGGCCTGTATTAGAGGATTTACGGTAGTTTAATTTGTTAGTAATAAAATTCTTAACTTTTAAACTTGACTCTCTCTCTTCTGTTGTCTCTGAGTGAATACGAAGCTGTTATCTAATCCCTGCATTAAAACGATCCAATCTTCTGGTTAAAATAACCTCACAGACCCGTAAGGTGGATTTCATATTTTCTATGGAATCCCACACCTTAGAAATAAACATGGTACAAAAAACGTTTTAGGTTTAATAGATCTCCTTTACGCTCATGAAAATCCTGAGGGAGGTGAATTATTTTGTAACTCTTTAAGTGTAATTAAATGCTTGAAATTGTTAGATTAGATCAATAGCAAGAGCTGCAGGGATAGGGCTATCAGATAGCACCAGCATGTGAACTGGTGTTTTCATGGGTTGCAGCACTGCAGCGCGCTCACACTTGTTTTTAACAACTATTTATTTTAAGTTTTAGACCTAAAATATTTCTCTTGTGATTGTGCTGTCACGTTAATTTTAATGTTCATGCAATTCTACTCCACCTTTCCACACCAAAAGCTGGAATAACAGAGATTTTTAGGATATTCTTAAAACATATTGTGAGTAATATGTTCAGGTTTTTGGATGCATAATGCATATTTTTAAAATCAGCTTCTGAATGGAGTTTCACAGGAATAACAAGAGGTCGTCCATTTGTAATAGGGTATTAAATCACTATGGAGTCCTAGAGAAACATTTAAAATGATTGTCAAATATTGTTTTTAAACATTTCCACCATTTGAAATAAATGTTTTTAAAATCCGTTAAAATGGCAATATAACTATGATTTGGTTACTTCTGAATTACATTTTTAAAGTTTATTTTTTTAAATAATCAGTCAGAAAATGCGTTTCTGAGATGTGCTTTTATTTTGAAAAACAGCGACCCAGCCTTTTACCGTAAAACTGCGAACGCGTGAGCCCAGCAAAATCGAGTGACGGCTCAGCTCACTTTACCGTGAATCGGCAAGTGGAGGCTGGCTGCGTACGCGTGTGCGCGTTTAAACGATCTCAGCAGGGACACTAAACACCAGAGTTTAGATCTTTTTCGCCTTTAACCACGGGCTCCCGGTGCTCGTTATCGGTCACCGGACCGATGAAAGCGCCCACATCTCGCTGGAGCTACTTTTTCCTGCTGAAGGCGGTTCGACACTTTATTCCTCCTTATTGAGTTTTTCTGAGTTTTTGGAAAGCTGGGCTGAGCTCCGGATTGGCAGTTGGGATTTATCAGTAAGGAACCATGAAGGACGTCGTGGGCTGAGAGGTAAACGTGTCTATTGTTTTCAAAACTCAGAGATGAGTTGATCAGCAGTAACGGAGCCAGCCTGAGTGAGCAGTCCGCGCTTTCTACCAGGCTGAAGTTAGCTTCCGATTCGGGAAACGGCTAAAGGGACAATACACCCCATTTTTCTCTACTCTGACAATCTTTAATCTGCTCTAGCTCTAAAACTACAACAGTCACACTGTTCAAACCTGTTCTAGATTATTCTATAATAATAGCAGATTGCATACAACCTCGTTTGGGATTTGTGAAACCTTTCCCTGATTTGTGAAACTTCAGCAAAGCATGATTTATGTGTTTTTTCAGCATCTGGCCAACGATGGAACAGCTGTAGCTCAAAAACTACAACAGCCACACTGCTCAAACATGTTCTAGATTATTCTACAATAATAGCAGATCAAATAAAACACAGCTTGGGATATGCGAAACCTTTCCCTGATTTGTGAAACTTCAAAAAAGCCAGATTTATGCATTTTTTCAGCATCTGGCCAACGATGGAACAGCTGTAGCTCAAAAACTACAACAGCCACACTGTTCAAACCTGTTCTAGATTATTCTACTATAATAACAGATCAAATAAAACACAGTGTGGGATTTGTGAAACCTTTCCCTGATTTGTGAAACTTCAACAAAGCCTTAAAAAATCGGTCTGTGGAGTGGCAGACTGAGGTGGTGGTACCCATCTTTAAGAAGGGTGACCTGAGGGTGTGTTCCAACTATAGGGGGATCACACTCCTTAGCCTCCCTGGAAAGGTCTACTCCAAGGTACTGGAGAGGAGGGTCCGATCGATAGTTGAATCTCAGATTGAGGAGGAGCAATATGGTTTTCGTCCTGGCAATGGAACTGTGGACCAGCTCTATACCCTTGCAAGGGTATAGAGCAGGATTCAACTATCGATCGGACCCTCCTCTCCAGTACCTTGGAGTAGACCTTTCCAGGGAGGCTAAGGAATGTGATCCCCCTATAGTTGGAACACACCCTCAGGTCACCCTTCTTAAAGATGGGTACCACCACCTCAGTCTGCCACTCCACAGTGAACTGCCCCCGATGACCACGCAATGTTGCAGAGACGTGTCAACCACGACAGCCCTACAACATCCATAGCCTTGAGATACCTAGCACGAACCTCATCCGCCCCCGGGGCTCCGCCGCTGTGTAGTTGTGTGACTACCTCAGCAACTTCTGCCACCGAGATTGGACAGTCCATCCCCAGGTCTCCCGGCTCTGGTTCCTCCTCGGAATGCGCATAGGTGGTATTGAGGAGCTCCTCAAAGTATTCCTTCCACCGCCCGACTATAGCCCCAGTTGACGTCAGCAGCTCCCCATCCCCACTGTAAACAGTGTGAGCGAGTTGCTGCCTTCCTCTCCTGAGGCGCGGGACAGTTTGCCAGAACCTCTTTGGAGCCGATCGATAGTCTTTCTCCATGGTCTCACCAAACTCCTCCCACGCCCGAGATTTTGCCTCAGCAACTGCCACTGCTGCACCCCGCTTGGCTATCCGGTACCTGTCTGCTGCCTCCGGAGACCCACAGACCAGCCATGCCCTGTAGGCCTCCTTTTTCAGCCTGACGGCTCCCCGAACCTCTGGTGTTCACCAGCGGGTACGGGGGTTGCCACCACGACTGGCACCGGCCACCTTACGACCACAGCTAGCAACAGCCGCCTCAACAATCGCAGAGTGGAACAAGGCCCACTCGGAGTCAATGTCCCCCACTGCTCTCGGGACGCGGTCAAAGCTCTGCCGGAGGTGGGAGTTGAGGACCGTCTTGACAGGTTCTATTGCCAAGCATTCCCAGCAGACCCTCACTATGTGTTTGGATCTGCCAGGTCTACATGGTATCTTCCCCTGCCATCTGATCCAACTCACCACCAGGTGGTGATCAGTTGACAGTTCTGCTCCTCTCTTCACTCGGGTGTCCAAAACATACGGCCGCAGGTCAGATGATACGACTACATAGTCTATCATCGACCTGCGACCTAGGCTGCCCTGGTACCAAGCGTACCGATGGGTATCCTAATGTTCGAACATGGTGTTCGTTATGGCCAAACTGCGGCTTGCACAGAAGCCCAATAACGAAGCACCAGTCGAGTTCAGATCAGGCGGGCCGTTCCTCCCAATCACACCCCTCCAGGTCAAGCTGTCATTGCCCACGTGAGCATTGAAGTCTCCCAGCAGGACAATGGAGTCCCCTGATGGAGCACTATCTAGCACTCGTCCCAAGGACTCCAAAAAGGGTGGGTACTCTGAACTGATATTTGGCCCATAAGCACAAACAACAGTCAGGACCCGTTCCCCGACCCGAAGGTGCAGGGATCATTACATTGCTTAGAAATATGTTCAGATGCTTTTCATCAATAATATTTGTTTCTTGTTTGAAAACAACACAGTAACCTCACAATTTACAGCAGGCAAGGACTCGGACACCAAGTGCCGCTGTTGGCAAGCCTGCTAACACAGAGCTAACGTGTCTCCCCGGTAGAGCTAAAACATCTGCAGTTCGGTGGTATTTTAAACCGGACAGCAAAGGCAGAGCTACAGACATGTGTGCAAACTGGGCTTTCAACATGCTGGAAAGGACAGCTCCGTGATTCGCTGCCTTCAAACAAGCTACTTTCGCTGTCAGCTTTTTCCTTCGGGCATCAACAAAGCAAATCAACAGGTCTTCATTCAAATTTAAATTCAAATTCAAATTCAAAAATACTTTATTAATCCCAGAGGGAAATTGATTAATCCCTGGTTCACCTCTAAATGATAATGATAAATGACCCGTACTTGTATAGCACCTCTCAGAGTAAGGACTCCAAAGCGCTTTACACTACAGTGTATCATTCATCCATTCACACACACATTCACACACTGGTGGTGATGAGCTACGATGTAGCCACAGCTGCCCTGGGGCGTACTGACAGTCACAGTTCACAGTGAAGTCAGACAAAAACGCGGAGCCAGCCGACAGAGAAAGTTATGCTAGTAAAGAAAGAGAAACTTCCAACAGACTGCAAAACATCGGTGTTTCCAGTTCTCCTGCAGCACTGGTCCTCCCCACGGCTGGCTGGACCCTGCCCTCGGTGCTGGAGCTACAGGTGTTATGCAGAGAAAAGTTACCCTGCCGGCTGAAGGCTCCGCCTGCCTGAACATGGCTCACAGCTGTATATTGAGGGAGTTAACAACTTAAAATGAGAGCCACACTGCTACTTTTATGTATTTTCACAAAATAAGCTATTTTTTAATCGGTGTACTTGCAAAAAAAAATGAAAGTGAAACTTAAAGGACGATTTGGATGTGTTTTCTACTTATTTTAATGCTTTCTTTCTGGAGCTCTGCATCTGCACCACAGCTGGTCAAAATGCTCCGGTTGGACTCAGTGATTTCTGATCCATGTGAAACTGGACCGTAGCCATTCTGCATGTGGTCAAGGCTTCAGGCCCTCTCTCAGCAGCAGCTGCAGCCCTGCTCCGGTTTTTTCTTCATGTAATGTTTCTTACACCTGGTCCTCAGCCCCCCTGTCCCACAGGTTTTAGGTGTTTCCCTGCTGCCACACTCCTGACCTAGATGAGCAAGTGATTAACAGGTTTCTGCAGCACTTGCTGTCATCCTGAGAAGGCCATGCAGATATGTAAATCAGGTGGGCTGAAGCAGAGACATGGAAAACATGCAGGCTTGATAAAAGCTGGTTTATTTTTCATTTGGGTAGGAATGGACCATATGGCCTAAAATCTGTCATCATTTGACTGTTTTGTACATTCTCACACAGCAGATGAAGTGCAGCAGAACAAATATTTCTAAAAACTATTGAACATTTAATCTTCAAAACCCATTTAAAAAAATACAAAACCTTTCAGGTAATTTTTATGTTATGATTCATTCTCCAACAAAGCAACACAAAACTCCTCATAATCGAGTAAAGATGAAGATATTTAAATAAAATACAAGCTGAAATGTGATGAAAACACACATTTATAATTCATTTAAACTGAAGTGAAACGTAAAAACAGAAATAACATTTCTTCCTACCATCTTGATTCATTAATTACTTTTCATGTTTTTCAGTTTCTCATAGAAGTGAAGTGTTGCTTCACTAGTGGATGGATAACTGCAGGTAAAAACACGATTAGCTGCGTTTTTATCGACAATATTAAATAAGGTTGGAGGTTCATTCTTTTTCTCTGCTGGTTTAAGCGACGCTTTGGTCAGCGGGTCAGGGGTTATTAGAGGTCAGACCTGCGGTGCACAGCGGCCGCAGTCAGACAGACAGGGTGAGAAAGAGAGATAGACAGGGAGAGAGAAACTGCAGAACACTCTAGTTTTAATGAGAGACACGGCTGCAGATGGAAATGTATTCACACTAGATCACGGAGTCGGGAGAGGGCTGAAAGTTTGGAAGCCTGTGTGTTTATCGTGGCATTAACGCAGATAAGACACTGTCTTATTTACTGAGGAGGCTTCTCAGTTTAACATCAGGACCGTTTAAGTGACGTTACCCCGTCTTCAGTACTCCTTAATCCTCATGCTCTGCGTTGCTGCAGCAGGCTCTCGTCCAGAGCTGACGCAGCTTGACAAAATTAATGCACAATTACAGTTGGCCTAATTGATCATTTATCAACCACATGTTACTTATATGATCAATGATAAATGACCCGCACGTGTACAGCACCTCTCAGAGTAAGGACTTCAAAGCGCTTTACACTACAGTGTATCATTCATCCATTCACACACTGGTGGGGGCGCACTGACAGAGGCGAGGCTGCCGAGCACTGGCGCCACCGGTCCCTCCGACCACCACCAGCAGGCAAGGTGGGTTAAGGGTCTTGCAAGGGTCTTAAGAAGTATGCCAGACCTGAGTTTTAGTTGTCTTCATTGTGTCAAGCCACTCTTGAACAAGAGACATCTGAAGCATCTCGCCTGGGCTAAAGACAAAAAGGACTGGACTGAGTGGTCAAAGTTAGGATCTCTGACTGATTTCCTTTTCCTTTGAAAATCAAGATCCCAAAGTCTGGAGGAAGAGGAGAGGCACAGATTCCTCGGTGCTTGAGCTCCAGTGTAAAGTTTCCACAGTCAGTGCTGGATTGGGGTGCGATGTCATCTGCTGGTGTTGGTCCATTGTGCTTTCTGAGGTCCAAGGTCAACACAGCCATCTACCAGGATGTGGATGTAGAGCACTTCACACAGTGCCAGAGCTACCAGTGCCTGGTTTAAGGACCATGGTATGCCTGCTTTTGATTGGCCAGCAAACTGGCCTGACCTTAACCCCATAGAAAATCTATGGGCCATTGGTAAGAGGAAGATGCGATATGCCAGATCCAACAATTCAGAAGAGCTGAAGGCCACTATCAGAGCAACATGGGCTGTCGTTGAACAGTGCCACAGACTGATGGACTTCATGCCATTGCTGCAGTATTCCAGGCCAAAGGAACCCCAACTAAATATTGAGTGCTGTACTTGCTCATATTTTTCAAATCATACTTTTCAGTTGGCCAACATTTCTAAAATTCCCCCTTTTTTTTGCATTGGTCTTAATTGATATTCTAATATTCTTGAGATACTGAATCTGAGGTTTTCATCAGTTGTCAGTTATAATCATCCAAAGCAAACGTTTGAAATATATGCTGTGTGTAAGTTTCACTTATTGAATGAAATTACTTAAATGAATCAACTTTGTTATGATATCCTAATTTTATGACCAGCACCTGCACTCATTGATAAAAATGTGAATTTGTAGCCATTTGGAGCAGTTCTGATGTGGTTCTTCTCTGCAGGAACAGCCGTTGTCTTTGTACGGGGTCCTGCAGGATTAGAAGCACTTATACTCCGTCTAATGCTTTGTTTTTAATCGTTTATGAGGCAATGAAAATTCACCTTACTTGAGTTTATGTAGCTACTAGGATCTTCCGAGCTGCTGGATCAGCTCAGGAAAGCCTTTTCAGATTCTCAGACATGCAAAAATACTTTTTATTAATGCACAATTCTTTTACCAAATGAGAACATGTTTTAGATCATTTTATTTAACTTGAACATTTTATTGCATGAAATGAAACATTTTGGCAAATTTTATAAATTGTTTTAAATCAAGCAGGTGGACCACTAAATATTTAAAGCTTTGGCTAAGCTAATCGCGTTGTAATGCATTACATTTGTAAACATAGCAGCTAAATTCCCATGTTACAGTGGAGCTTATTGCTCTGACTGCTTTCTTTACTCTGTTTCATGAAACATGGGATGATGACCTGAAACAGGGCTTTTTCTAATCTTTGGCCATATGGCACCCAGAGCAAGAGCAGGGTGGGGGTGGTGAGGTAGCATGTAGGTCAGTCTGCCTTACGGAAACAAAGGGGAAACTAATCCTTGTTGTTACACTCAGCAATGGGGTTACTCCCAGTCTCACACAAAATAACACTAATAATAATAATAATAATAATAATGAAGACTTAAGTCATTTTCTACTTAAACTTTGTGACAGGAAAAGAAGAATCCGTGCAGCAAACTCAGCATGTTTTAGTGATGGGAAAACTGGGAGCTCAGCTTGTGACATGGTGAATTTAAAGTCCCAGTGTGTGATATTTTTAAAGGTTCACAAACTTGTCCTTTTTTACTAACATTTCTCACCAACATAAATTCTAAATATTCCTCTCAACTTGAAATTATACATTTGTAAATACATAAACTGTGGTCGAGGCTCCATGGTCATCCACCATCTTAAAATGCAGTAGCTGTTCAGGGACATACGAGCTCCACGTTACCCGTTTGGACTACGACTGTAACCTGAAAGAACCAGCAGAGGGCAGCAGTGTGCCCTGGAAGCCTGGAGTCTGCTAATTCAACTAAGAAACAGAAAATAATAGCTACTTCATTGCTCTTCTTGTTAGATTGAATAATAAACAATTAAATCAAAAGACACATAAAATTAGTCAGTTTATCATGTCCAACACAAGGAAGCCACATATGTTCAGACCCCGCCCGCTATCAGCTGTTCACCAACCTCTGATTACTGTCGCTAACCCCCAAACTCACCTCAAGTTGTTCTTCCGTCTTTTCCTAGTACCAGAACTCCCGACCCCGGTCCCAACGTGTCAGTACCAGAACTCCCGACCCGGTCCCAACGTGTCTGTTCCCAAGTGCTTCTACTCAAGTCTCCTCTCTTCCCGCAGCCTGCCCTCTCCCAACACGCTCCAGCGCTGGTCCGCTAGCCAGTGGCTAAATCAGCATTGTCTACTTTATCTCCACAACACTTTACTAACAGCGATGTAGTTCTCCACACGTTACTGAGACGCTCCGACTCAGAGGGTTGCTTCTCAGACGTTACCTTCAGACTTGGATCTCCCTTTGCTGGTAATCTGTGGGAGTTTACACACAGCATACACAGCGTCTCCCCCGGCTCTAGCCATGGCTAACTAGTAGCTCGTGATGTCCATCTCCACCACGCCAGCTGTGAGCCACGATTAGCTGGTGGATAAGTCAGCATTGTTTACTTGATGTCCAGCGTGTCCCCGGCTCACCAACCCTCTTTCAACAGCCGTGGCTAACGAGCAGCCAGTGATCGCTCCATATCCGTATAAGCTGGTAGCTGCAGCCAGTTTGTTTACATTGAGGCTCTGTGGTCCACGTGAAACTGGTGTTGTGGGAAATTACGTTCCCCTGAAATATTCTGTTTCCCTCAGGCAGTCAAGAGCAAATATTTCCAAATCCACTGAACTTATAGTCCATTATGCGGACTAAACTACCTCAAATAAAATATGTTAAACTGAGTGAAATTACATCTTTTTACATAACTTTCAAAAATGATAAATAAGCTTGCTGCAAAAGAGTGAACAAGAAAGCTTTTACTGTATCTTTTTTATTGTTTTTAGGAGGAAATATAGATAAAAAATCACAAGCATAACATTATTGCATTACATTACATCATTTTACCTTAAAAGTTGATCACAAATGTTGTGAAAATAGCCAGAAGTGGGATCTCCCGACACGGGGGGACAGAATATTTCAGGGGAACACAATTTCTCACAACACCTGACCTCCCGGCTGACGTCACCCCTCCTCCGTGTGTGAATCATGACCGCTTCAAGATCTAACAGAACTAGCTTGCTTCCTTCAGAGCTGGTGGGTTGCTAAAACAGTCATGATTATGAGTACTTCTTTAAAGAGGTCGAGTAGCTCGTTTTAAGCTTTGTGTGGGTTAGGCTACACAGGTTGGAAATTAATTATACTGTCAAACTCATGAATGGGCTACCGTCGCTGCAATACTTTCTCTGAACTGCGTGGCGCTAAAGAGTCACAATTTTTCATCATGATTTCAATGGATTTCACACACGGGGCCTTTAAAGTCAGATCAGATTCAGATTTCAGATTTATTGGCCAAGTAAAAGTACTTTTACAAGGAATTTAGCTTCCGTAGATGTTCGCTCTCTAAAACATACAACAACCACAATAAATGAGAATAAAAATACATAAAAAAACACATAAGAACATGTATACACACACACACACACACACACACACACACACACACACACACACACACACACACACACACACACACACACACACACACACACACACACACACACACACACACACACACACACACACACACACACATATCCATAAGCATACTGAATAAGTATTAAAAACTATAGTAAAAGGATGGTAAAAGAATCTACAGATTCAGGAGAGAAATGGCTGAAGGACAGAAACTGTTCTTGTGTCTGGTAGTTTTTGTGTACAGCGATCTATCGCGTCTGCCAGATGGGAGGAGATGGAAGAGAGTAGATGCAGGATGTGTGGCATCTTGGACAATATTCTCTGCCTTTTTCCTGCTCCTGCTGATGTACAGTTCCTGGACAGAGGGCAGTTGGGCACCAATGATTTTTCCTGCTGTTTTAATAATACGCTGTAGTCTGCATTTGTCCATTTTTGTGGCTGACCCAAACCAGACAGTGATGGATGAGCAAAGTATGGATTCGACTGCAGCAGTGTAGAAGATGATCAGCAGCTCTTGTGGTAGGCCGTACTTCCTTAGTTGCCGTAAGAAATACATCCTCTGCTGAGCCTTTTTGAGGATGGAGTTGATGTTTGTCTCCCACTTCAGATCCCTGGAAATGATAGTTCCCAAGAACTTGAATGAGTCCACCATTGACACTGGGCTGTTGGATATTGTGAGGGGGGCAGCACTGTGGGAAGCTTCCTAAAATCCACGACCATCTCCACAGTCTTAAGGGTGTTAAGCTCAAGATTGTGCTGACTACACCAGACCACCAGCCTCTCAACTTCTCGCTGATAAGCAGACTCATCACCATCCTGGATGAGCCCAATGACAGTGGTGTCATCTGCAAATTTCAGGATTTTTACAGCTGAGTCATTAGAGGTGCAGTCATTGGTGTACAATGAAAAGAGCAGTGGAGAAAGGACGCACCCCTGTGGTGTACCGGTGCTGATCAACCAAAGTAACAGGTTACAAAACCTTGTGGTTCGGCGGCATCAACGTGTCATCTGTTCAGCCTTTTCACTTTGAACCAGAGTGAAACATTAATGATGACATCACTGACCATGTTTCACAAAACGAGCATCAATATGAAGAGCAAGAAGGGCGGGATGAAACGAGAGCAGGACAAAACCAGTGATGCATGTGCGGCAAATGCGTCTCCGTGGTAACAGAGAGGGAGTGTTTGTTGTCAAGAGCTCATATTTTTGTCAGCAGAAGTTAACGGTAAGCTATCGTGTGATCAAACTTATTCAGTTATGAATAATTTTGGAGAATATTAGCATACAGAGCTGCCGTGTGCTTCATAGATGATTAGCATATTCAGTGAAACCACTTTAATCAGTGTTGCAGATATTATATAGGTGGAGAACACTGTTGCTACACTTACTGCTTGTTTTACTGACGGGAGAGGTGAACGTTCAGCTTCATCTGTGACGAGTGGCGTGTCTGATGGTTGACTGAACGTGACAGAAGCGGCAGCTGCAGGAGCGGGTTGTCGGCTCAGGAGAGCGTCCAGCGTCTCTCCGAGTGCGTTTAGGCTCCTTGTGTGGGAAAATGGTCGTAAAGCATTTAGTTTCTGCCTTCTCTCATACCCAGCCGCTCTGGTGAGCTCTTTAAGTCGTCGTGGTCGACTATAAGCCTCAAACGCATCAGGAGAAAAATGTTGGGAACACAGCCGCGGATCTTTGGGAAGTTGTGTCCGTCTACAGGCATCTTCCCACTGCTTTCTTCTCTTCTTTGCCAGTGGGAAAGCTGTAAACTCACATCACTCCCCTTGTTGCCCTCTGACTGGAAATGACATCCAAAAGCAGCACAATGCTGCATTTTATTTCATTATTAATACGGTGAGCACGTAAACAAACACTAGCGTCAATAGCTATTCTTTCTAAGCACAACCAATATACGTCATCACCCCCAGAGTGAATTGCGTGCGGAAAACATGGCGTCCTACGTATGCCAAAAAATGTACTAAATATTATAGATTTATAAGTAAACAGCAATATTTAGTTTGTTTCTAACAACATAGTTTGGTTCAACAGAAAAAAAATGTGGCTTATTAGGGCATACACGTCCTCATAGCTGGAGTTCCATTTAAGACACACACACACACACACACACACACACACACACACACACACACACACACACACACACACACACACACACACACACACACACACACACACACACACACACACACACACACACACAACTCAGAATAAACTGAGAACCTGAATGAAAATATGTTGCATTTATCCAACACACTACGTTATTACACATACGTCGTCACATTTCTCATTGGTGCATTAATTGTGTGATGCATTAGAGCATGTCCTGTTTTAATGAAAATATGAAACTATAAAGCGTCTTCACCTAGCAACCGAGACGTGCCACAACTAGTGGTGTGCATCTCTACCTGCCTCACGATTCGATCCGATTCCGATTATCTGCCTAACGATTCGATTTGAGTCTGAAATGCATCACGATTCTTCACACAAAAATTTTCATTACTTAATAAAAACAGTAGAATAGTTTTCAATTTCTTTTTGATTTCGAAATCCCTGAAAAACAGAACATTCATCTATTCACTGTAGTGAGCAATAATTTTTAAAGTGTGCTGCCTATAATTACTTAAATAATATAAGAAATAATGTTTACGGTAGAGCAGCTTTAAGATAGAATATTACTGAACTTAAAAATAGTAAACAAATACTTTGTTAAGTGACTCTTTCACATCCAGGATCCCAAAACCGAAATTAGCCCAGACATCCGATTTAAATGTAACGGGTACATCTTTGATTACTGGTTGTGTTGGCCCTGTATCCCTGTCCACCTTTTCTGTTTTAAATTGGCGCTAGGGCAACGCAGTGCGCATGTCATTGCAACTCTGCCCCCAGAAGTAATTATAAAACCTCGAAACTTTATTGTCCTGCATAGACATAGACCAGGGGTCGGCAACCTGTTCCCATCAAAGAGCCATTATTACCCGTTTCCCACAGTAAAGAAAACACTGGGAGCCACAGCACAGCTGCGGCGTTGTGGGCGGGGCCTACCCTCAGACAGCAGAGCGCTGCTTATTTAAAGTGCAAACATGTCAGTTGCAAACGTATTGTGCAAATATGAACTTGTTCAAAATACTATGTAGCTCCCAGTTGCTCATGTAGTGGATAGTTGAGCTTAAATACGGCTCTGATGTGCGGCTGGACCAGAGATCGCTTGTGGTTGCAAATAACTGCGCATTCTGAATATTTTCTGCAACTCTCACTTTGCATTCAGCGTACATGCGTGGAATGGCGGTGTTCGAAAAATACTTGCGGCTGGAAAACTCGTAGCGCGGATCCAATGTTTTTATCATTTTCTTAAATCCCACTCCTACTGTTCGCACGGGACTCAAATCTTTAACCAAGTGGTACGTCACTGCATCTGTCACGCTGTTCCATCGTCTGCTGTCTCTGTCGTAAGGAGTGAGTTTTGTGTGTTTCTGTTAGCGTTTGCTGCCTGGAAGAAGCACTAGCCGCTGCCGCTGCTGCAGCTGCTGCTGCTGCTGCCGCTGCAGCCGCAGGCTTTAGCTTTAGCTGCCAGCTGGCTCTCGTTGTATTGTTTGGGATGCCTTCTTTTCAAGTGATTAAACAAGTTTGTGGTGTTGCATCACTTGCCTTGACGCTCTCCTTGTAAATGACGTTTTGCTTCTCTTTGTCATCTGGTGAAAAACCAAACCAGTTCCATATAACGGACGAGGCGTTCCTATTCGGAACGAAAACCTCGTTGTCGCTCTCAGCCGCGGCCGAAGCCATGTTTGTTCACACACAGGTGAAAACAAGCGGGGCACTAATATATTACCATGACTCACTCTGATTGGTTAAGGGTCAAACAAAGGCGTGTCATTCGCCGGAGGTAATTTCCCGGTCTCATTCAGAGGCAGAAATTCAACAGCAGAGCTGTGAATCGTGATAATAAGGTCTCTCAAAAATGACAGACCGTCAGATGTGTAGATCGTAAAACGGTCTAAAATCGTCATATCGCCCAGCCCTAGTTTATCTTGGACACAACTTATCTCATTAAGTATTTTTTTTTTTTTTTTTTTTTTTTACCGTGTCCTGTCTGGCTGTGAAGCAAGCAGAATTGATATCTGAATGCTGGTAACAAGCCTTACAGATTTATTCTCAGGTGGAGCATCAAAGCGTCTGCTTTTAATGTCACGCCTGATACTTACCGGATACATGGACTCATCCAACTGTGGACCCACCACCCGCAGGAGGAACATGAAGGGTCCGGTGCAATGTGGATCGGGTAGCAGACCAAGGCAGGAGCCTTGGCGGTCCAATCCCCAGACAAGAAAACTGGTTTTTGGGATGTGGAACGTCACCTCGCTGGCGGGGAAGGAGCAGGAGCTTGTGGCAGAGGTTGAGCAGTACCGGCTAGATATAGTCGGACTCACCTCGACACATAGCATTTGCTCTGGAACCCAAGTCCTTGAGAGGGGTTGGACACTCTCCTTTGCAGCAGTTGCTCCGGGTGAGAGGCGGAGGCCTGGGGTTGGCTTTTTGTTAGCCCCAAGACTCTCTGCCTGTGTGTTGGGGTTCACCCCGGGGGGCGAGAGGGTAGCTCCCCTGCGCCTTCGGGTTGGGGAACGGGTCCTGACTGTTGTTTGTGCTTATGGGCCAAATATCAGCTCAGAGTACCCACCCTTTTTGGAGTCCCTGGGACGAGTGCTAGATAGTGCTCCATCAGGGGACTCCATTGTCCTGCTGGGGGACTTCAATGCTCATGACAGCTTGACCTGGAGCGGTGTGATTGGGAGGAACGGCCCGCCTGATCTGAACTCAAGTGGTGTTTCATTATTGGACTTCTGTGCAAGCCGCAGTTTGGCCATAACGAACACCATGTTTGAACATAAGGGTGCCCATCGGTACACTTGGTACCAGGGAAGCCTAGGTCACAGGTCGATGATAGACTGTAGTCGTATCATCTGACCTGCGGCCGTATGTTTTGGACACCCGAGTGAAGAGAGGAGCGGAGCTGTCAACTGATCACCATCTGGTGGTGAGTTGGATCAGATGGCAAGGGAACATGCCGCGTAGACCTGGCAGACCCAAACACATAGTGAGGGTCTGCTGGGAACGCCTGGCAGAAGAACCTGTTAAGACGGTCATCAACTCCCACCTCTGGCAGAGCTTTGACCTCGTCCCGAGAGCAGTGGGGGCCATTGACTCTGAGTGGGCCTTGTTCCAGTCTGCGATTGTTGAGGCGGCTGTTGCTAGCTGTGGTCGCAAGGTGGTCAGTGCCAGTCGTGGTGGCAACCCCCGTACCCGCTGGTGGACACCAGAGGTTCGGGGAGCCGTCAGGCTGAAGAAGGAGGCCTACAGGGCCTGTGGGTCTCCGGAGGCAGCAGACAGGTACCGGATAGCCAAGCGGGGTGCAGCAGTGGCAGTTGCAGAGGCAAAATCTCGGGCGTGGGAGGAGTTTGGTGAGGCCATGGAGAAAGACTATCGATCGGCTTCAAAGAGGTTCTGGCAAACTGTCCGGCGCCTCAGGAGAGGAAGGCAGCAACTCGCTCACACTGTTTACAGTCGGGATGGGGAGCTGCTGATGTCAACTGGGGCTATAGTCAGACGGTGGAAGGAATACTTTGAGGAGCTCCTCAATCCCACCTACGCGCATTCCGAGGAGGAACCAGAGCCGGGAGACCTGGGGATGGACTGTCCAATTTCGTGGGGATGGACTGTCCAATTTCGGGGGCAGAAGTTGCTGAGGTAGTCAAACAACTACACAGCGGTGGAGCCCCGGGGGCGGATGAGGTTCGTCCTGGGTATCTCAAGGCTGTGGATGTTGTAGGGCTGTCATGGTTGACACGTCTCTGCAACATTGCGTGGTCATCGGGGGCAGTTCCTGTGTGGGTGGTGGTCCCCATCTTTAAGAAGGGTGACCTGAGGGTGTGTTCCAACTATAGGGGAATCACACTCCTCAGCCTCCCTGGAAAGGTCTACTCCAAGGTACTGGAGAGGAGGGTCCGATCGATAGTTGAATCGAATTGAGGAGGAGCAATGTGGTTTTTGTCCTGGCCGTGGAACTGTGGACCAGCTCTATACCCTTGCAAGGGTGATGGAGGGGGCATGGGAGTTTGCCCAACCAATCCACATGTGTTTTGTGGATTTGGAGAAGGCTTATGACCGTGTCCCCAGGGGCACCCTATGGGGGACTCTCCAGGAGTAAGGGGTGGGTGGCTTTCTGTTAAGGGCCATTCAGTCCCTTTACCAGAGGAGCGTGAGTTTGGTTCGCATAGCCGGTAGTAAGTCGGACCTGTTCCCGGTCAGGGTTGACTCCGCCAGGGCTGCCCTTTGTCACCGGTTTTGTTCATTACCTTTATGCACAGAATATCTAGACGCAGCCATGGTGTGGAGTGTGTCGAGTTTGGTGGCAGGAGAATCTCTTCTCAGCTTTTTGCGGATGATGTGGTCCTCCTAGCTTCATCCAGCTCTGACCTTCAGCTCTTGCTTGGTAGGTTCGCGGCCGAGTGTGAAGCGGCTGGGATGAGGATCAGCACCTCCAAATCTGAGACCTTGGTTCTCAACCAGAAAAGGGTGGCTTGCCAACTCCGGGTCGGGGGAGAGGCCCTACCTCAAGTGGAGGAGTTTAAGTATCTCAGGGTCTTGTTCATTAGTGAGGGTAGGAGGGATTGGGAGATCGACAGGCAGATTGGTTCAGTGTCTGCAGTGATGCGGACGCTGAGCCGATCTGTCGTGGTGAAGAGGGAGCTGAGCCAGAAAGCCAGGCTCTCGATTTACCGGTCGATCTACGTCCCAATCCTCACCTATGGTCATGAGCTTTGGGTAATGACCGAAAGAACGAGATCGCGGATACAATCGGCCGAAATGAGTTTCCTCCGTAGGGTGGCCGAGCTCAGCCTTAGAGATAGGGTGAGGAGCTCAGACATTCGGGAGGGACTCGGAGTAGAATCGCTGCTCCTCCGGATCGAAGGAGCCAGTTGAGGTGGTTTGGGCATCTGGTCAGGATGCCTCCTGGACGCCTCCCCGGGGAGGTGTTTCGGGCATGTCCTGCCAGCAGTAGGCCCCCGGGTCAACCCAGGACACGTTGGAGAGGTTACATCTCCAATTTGGTCCGGGAACACCTTGGAGTCCTGCCGGAGGAGCTGGTGGAGTCTGGAGCTCCCTAGTTGGGATGCTGCCCCTGCGACCCGGACCCGGATAAGCGGAGGACGACGACGAAATAAAGAAAGAAGTTCGACGGGAGCTCAAACAAACACGTCTCACTCCATCACCAACACAACAGCGCCCCCGCGTTTCTTTTTATTTATTTTTTTGAGTGTATATTATTTGTCTATATCAGGGATTCCGTAAGTGTGGTGCGCGCACCCGTGGGGTGCAAGAGTGGCCGCTAGGGGGTGCGCGAGGTGAAAAGTGTAATGGCTGCGGAGCTCAGAGAAGTCTGTCATATGTCACCATTAGCGTAGGTAGAAACTCATTTGTCGGTGGGCCTAAGAAAAAGTAAGTGGCCACAATAAATGTAATTGAAAACAAGTATAGTGTGTGTGTGTGTGTGTGTGTGTGTGTGTGTATCCTACACATGTGCCCTAGCTTCATAATAATAATGCACCGAGCTTCAGCACTCTGGCCTGCGCACGCTGATATGTTCCGTATTTGATCATTTTTAATGGTGTTGGAGGAATCTGAAGGTGGTGAGTCATTCTGGCAGATTGTAATTAACACCTGTCTCATGCAGGTGTTCTGACATTGTAAACCTCACACACAGAACATTGTGGATGTAACTAAATAAATCAAGAAATGATTCCCTGAGCATTTTAGCATTATTATATTATTATATTAGCACACTGACTGTGGGACAGCATTCTAACGTGTCAGGCTATTAACAGCACGCTGAAGATCTGAAGTTCAGAGTGCCTCTGTCAGAGGTCAGACGCGTTCTAGCAGAACCATGACTCACGGGTACACAAGTGAGCACATCTGGGCTGGGCAGAAGTAATTTTACAACATTGGTTTAAATAGCACCAATAACAAGACGTGGTGACTGAAGCGGCTCATGGAGCTGTACCGCACACACACACACACACACACACACACACACACACTAGGGCTGTCGCGGTTGAGGAATTCCCCCTGCGGTGAATCAGGGTGGCTTAATATTGCGGTGTGCGATATTATTGCAGCCCTTTTTTATTGCAGTACTATCTAAACATAATGTTTACACATTTAAAAAAGGTTAAAAATTGCCGTGCCTTCTTTTATAACACTTTACTGAATGCAGATCAAAGGGCAGTAACAACACAGATCGCAGTAACGCTTGTTTCTCCGACAGTCGGAGTCCGACTGAACTTAAAAACAACAAAATCCAGGAGGAGGTTAAACTTTTAAATGCAAATTTGGCTGCAGCATCTAACAAATAAGAAACAAGTCCCCATTTTGTTTAGTTGTTTAAAATCAAGCATAAAAAATTACATGTACCGGGGGCACGCGCGCCGGGGGGCGGGCGCACTATCATTTCACTTTCACACACACGAATGACGGTGATTTATAGCTCGGTCACGTCCTTGTTACCTACAAGGAAAACCAGCATGTTAACTACGGTTTGAGAGAGGACCTGAGAGGGGTGGCAACATTTGCAGCAACACTGAAAACCCTCTCGGATGGTGCGCTCGTTGCACTAACGCACACGTACCTGCGTGCGAGTAAAGGGAATCTCTCCCGGTTGTTGCTCCACCGTGTCACGGGGGTTTTCTTTAGGGTGAATGCATTCCTCCTGCAGGTAGCGAGTGAGCTCCAGCTCGGCTCAAACTCTCTTCGGGACGGTTGCAGAAGCAGTGCTTGTCCGGGACTTCAGCAGGTCTCCGAGCGTTTATTATTATTTTTTTGCCGCTGGTGGCAGCTCTGTCTCGGCCAAGGACTCTGGCTGCGCAGCAGCTGACGTACTGAAAACCAAAGTGCTCCCAAAGGAGCGAAGTAATGTTTCGTTTTGATACCAGTGCAGCCATCCTTCTCAACATGCATCATTGAGTTGAACCAAGTTCAGTAATTGCGGTGGCCCATGATGCAGCGCGGTGGGCTTCTTCATATTGCGATATTTCATTTTTGCGGTTACCGCGACAGCCCTAACACACACACACACACACACACACACACACACACACACACACACACACACACACACAGATTCAATAAGAGCACGCTGCGCAAACTCCGGTGTTGCGCCGCGCCGTCAGACTGAAGACAGAAATGAGTGCTGCCTCCTCCGTGATAAAAACTTTTAAGAGGTTTTATAACATTTTTCATTCCAGGTCAAATTAAGATATTAGCTTCTATTTTGGGATGACGTATTAAAGTCGGGTCCGCTCCAGCCAGTGACTCCTCATGAACCTGACTACAACTCCTGTTACTGCAGCATTTGTTGTTCCAGTCCGCGTGGCAGCGGACCGCAGATTCAGCCTTACCATAAAACAGCGATAAGTCTGTCTGAGGCAAAAGTGAACCTCATGGCTACAGCTTTTCCATCTTTTCCCCTATAGACGTTTCATTACGCACAAGTAGGTGACCAGTTCAGGTTTACGCAGAGCAGAAGGAAGGAGAGAGCTCTGGCCGCACAGGTTAAACGTTCGTGCTTTAAGAAAAACGTTAAATTGCATTGTTTATGTGCTACCTGGGCACTCTAAATATTTATTAAAAATTAAATCAAAGGAAATTGTAATGGTATCGAATGTTTATTAATTACTATTTAAAAAATGAAAGTAATGGGGAAAAAGGTCGATCATATTTTTTAACCCAGTCTGTCGAGTGACTGTTTAGCTTGACACCATGCTGGGGGGTTGCGCGGCTAAATAAGTTTGGGAACCGCTGGTCTATATAATCCTGTCTACCTCAGCATTTTAGCTTATTTTCTCTGTTCACATAGGTCTTTTTCTCTGTGTTGCTCTTTTTACAACATGTTTTTTTTTCATGTGACTTTACAGTGAATAGTGATGAAATGGATGAGGAGTACCAACCACCATCACCTGGACAGGTATGCTTCGCTCGGCCACAGGCATGGCCAAGCCCATCTTCTTCTTCTCCAAACCCAAGGAAAGGAAAAGCCTCAAGCTCATCTTTACTAAGTAGTAACCTCACATGTGTTGTGCAGCTCTGACAGTGAGTGATTTTGACATTTTCATGGCCAACCTGATTTTTTATGTATGATAATTGTTCAGTTTTCTCGGTTTCCTTGTTGTGAAATTCTACTTTACATTTTGTTGCTAATAAATTTGCTCCATTAGGAGCCAAATTAATTCCTTTGTATGATTTTCCCTTATTTTGAAAGGATAAAATATGTTGGGTGGATTTTTCCCCCAAACACTCAAAAACATTATTTTTTAGATGGAAAGACTTTCTAATATGAGTTAAGAATGAGGGAAAAAGAGCCTAAAGTAAAAACCTGAGAATGTCCTAACGGCACAAACTGTGACAAAAGGTGCCCAAAATGGTCCAAGAGAGGTCCGCCTGGATTTCTATCAACTAAAACCTCTCTAACTTTTCTATACTTCATTTTTTTCATGATTTTTGGGTCAGCAAATGTTCAGACCCTATTCTGTGGATTTCTAGATGTTTTAGGCTGCAACTAGGTATTTTAGAAGGAATTTTAACATCATAAAGTGGATTGTTTTAGGCGGAACAGAATTTTTTTCTCATTTCTGCTGTGTTCCAGATCATGTTACTCTCAATCAGTGACAGAAGTGATGCTTTTTAGAATTTTAGAGAAAACCTTAGAGTCTTACCTTTATTTTGATACCAAAACAGCTCAAATAAACCTTGTAGTTTATACTCAAATCACTTTGGGTAGGAGGGAGGGAGGGAGGGATGAATAAGAAAGAGAGAGTAGGAGGGAGGGATGAATAAGAGAGAGAGGGTAGGA
>SSNQ01000108.1:142899-171989 GCA_006942095.1 Nothobranchius kuhntae
ATATTACCCGCCTCATCGAGTTCCGGCCGTCCCTGATCATCCACCATATCTACCAGTATTGGTGGAATAATTTGCTGTTCTCGCCGACGCCTAGTAATAGGGGTGGGTCAGGTTTAATCGCCCACTCCTCCTCCTCATCATCCCCCCAAAGGTCGCCGTTCCATTTCTCCGGGTTCCAATCTTCACCAACACTCTACAACGCGTCAAACGGTCCAGCACCACGGCGGGGCTGACCACTCCATTTAACTCTCCCCACGGCCCAGGGCGTCCACCGCGCTGCCTTAACATATCACCAATGGTTCGGAACTCCTCCGTTTCCCAACCGGGAATCGGCACGGGAATCGGCGTTCCCTCCCCAGAAGCACTCGGCTCCTTTTTGCTTCTCCAAAAACACTTCATTGTTGCTGGAATAGCTTGACTGATCCTGTTCGTGACGCCAAAAATGTTCTAAAATAAAATGTTTTATTTTATTTTAATTACCTTAAAAGACTCAAAGTCTCTTTTTACACTTTATATTTATTTAATCAGGATCGTTGTCAAGTCGACGCCAGAAACAATGAAACACAACTTGAATATCAGAGGAACAACAAGGCTTTATTCAACCGGCATTCATACAAGTTATCAATCATGAACAAAACATTTCTCTTACCGTTGCTTATGGGTGGAGAGCTGAACACCCCAGTTAGAAAACGTAATCCATGATAGGTGAAGAACTGAACACATGTAATCCATGAACCTCGTCAGGTAGAATCCTTCAAGCAGCTCTAACCCCCTGAGCTCTGCTCTGCTCCTTATAAATCCACTGATGTGCGTGCAAAGCTGCACACCTCCACCATGATTACATCCTCATGATCACATCATGATAAGTGTGATTGACAAACAGTAGTGATCAATAACTTGTATAAAGCAATTATACAACAGATGACAAGTTCATTTTTATTACAAGCGGTAGGTAGTAGGTGGAGCCCTGTTGCGATCTTTCCGGTACTCCATCAGCCTGAGGTCGATTGTGGTGACAATGTCCTCCATTTCCACCAGGGTTCTGAGATAATCACGAGTGGCCATCTCGTTCTTGATACTATCAGAGAGTCTTTGGTAAAGCACATCCATTAAAGCAGGCTCATTCCAATCTCTAACAGCAGCAATGGCATGAAAATCAATAATATAGTCTGTGGCTCTTCTGTTGTTTTGTTTTAAAGTCATTAACTGGCGGGTAGCTTCTCTGCCAGGTAGCAACGGATCAAAGATTCGAATTAGCTCACGGGCAAAATCCTTATAATTGTAACAGATCTCAGCGTCTCTTGCCCATTCTCCAGTTCCCCAAACACGTGCTTGTCCTGATAATAGTGATATGACGTAAGCCACATGGGACCGCTCCGTAGGAAAATAGGATGGCTGCGGTTCAAACTGTATCTCACACTGAGTCAAAATAGCGCGGCAGGTTTTTGACTCACCCTGGAAGACTTCAGGCGGAACCAACTTCGGCTCGTGCATAGGGGAAACCCGGGGCTGACTGTCGGGGACCGACGTAGAGCAGGAAGCGGAAGACTCTGCGTTAGCTCGTAGCCGGTTAAGCATCTCCTCAGTTTTATTTTTCAGCTGGTGGATGGCGGTTTCCACACCAACACGCCACTCTGATGTTGGGTTTGGGTCCATGTTGGCCAGATAATTCTGTAATGTACTCAAGCTGGCGGACCCGTATAAACACCCAACACAGAATGACACGTTTTAGAATGTTTATTAAAGAGGGAAAAGGGGCGATGACTGGAGAGGCAGAGGCTAGGTCAGAAGACAGGCGGTCGTTACCAGAAGATCTGAGAGGTTGAATATCCAACAGGGGAATCCGGAGACATGGTCGAGGACTGAGCAGGGTCGTGGCCAGGAGGTCAGAGGGGCAGTAACTCCAATAAGGGAAATACAAAGACGTGGTCGGGAGCAAAGCGGTAATCACAGGAGGGCACGAGGAGCAGGCAGGTCAGAGGACGAGGCAAGGTTCGGATCCGTGGAGTCAAGGTGGGTGAAAGGCTGGAGAATTTACTAATAAAAACGTGTTCAATAATCTGGCACCGGTTGGAGAGCAGGCTGGGAGTTATATAGCAGGAGGAGCAGGTGTGTGTGATGAGCTGATGAGGAGCTAATGAGAGACACGTGGTTTGGATGATGTGGATGGTGAGTTGACTGTGGTTGCTGGGGAAACAGCTTGGCTGGAGCTTGATGAGGTGCGGGCTGTGGCTGCTGTGGCAACAGGTCTTAGGCAGGAACAGGATCATGACAAGATCAGCCTGAAATAGAGAATAAGTGATGATTTAGTACATGGTCACACAAAATTAAGGATTAATGCCCATGCACAATAAATCTGTAAAGGATCATTAAAACATCTAATAAGGAATTACAACATCTATAATGTGTGATGATAACTGTATTAAATATTTCCCACCTTATCAGTGGAGCAGCTTTGTAAGCAGCTCACTCTTCTCTGTCCATCACAGATTGCTGTTAGAGGCCAGGTCCAGGCAGTACAACTCAATGGGAGAAAAACTGTTTTTGGAAGAAATTTCCAAAAAGAAACTGTCCAAATGTTTTCCCTGAACATTACTTACAGTGATTGGATTCACAAACCTGCCATATTAGTCATCCCTATGTTGCTGAAAGTCCTTTCTACTGGTCAACATCACACATGTTTTGAATACACTTGTACATCTTTAAAGAGCAAGTCACCCCCAAATCAACTTTTTTTTGCTGATAAACTAAATAAACGAGTGTCTAATCGTGCTGCAGACACGTGTCATCAATAATTTGGCACTTCAGTGCATCTTAGTTAAAATTTAAATATTCTGCCTAAAACTGGCAGTGTTGTGCCGTTGTCAGGTAAAAACTCTACACTGTATTTCAATTTAAATCTGCCACCACTATTGGCTAAGAAGTATGCTATGATGTAAACTGGTACATTATGATGTCACAATGCCATTGTGAGCCTGTGTGTGTGTGTGTGTGTGTGTTTGTTAGCAGCTCCGCCTTCTCGGTCTGCCAGGCAACAGCATTTGTTGCATTTTTCAAACAGGAAGTGGGGAGTGGAGTTAGAATCTGGTAGGGGTTGACTTGCTCTTTAAGGGAAAATTAATTAGAGTTACCCTCAGTCACCCCTGCTTTCCACCGGAGCCAGAGGGAAAATAATGAGAATGGAGATGAAATGGATGGAAATATCTGCAGTTTTCTAAATGGATGGGGAGTTAAATAAAAACATTTCTTTTACTTTTTCTGCTTCATGTTAGCCTGTGATTATCAGATGTGTTGGGAACAGGACAACTGCATTAAAAACATCACGGTCGTGCTTCCCCCCCTCCAGTTTCTCCTCCAGCCGGGTGGCAGGAGAAGGAGAAACTCTGACAGAAGGGAGAAAGTGACAGGCAGCGGGACAGTTCGACACACTTCGCCTCCATGATGCATCAAATAATACATCAGTTGGATCGTCCTTCATTGCCTAGAATGAGTTCTGATGATAATCCATGGAGTTTGAACATTAAATCGCTCCACCACGTCCATGGAGGAGCTGTGAAAAACCAGGTAAAGGAGCAGAGCGGAGAAGAGCAGGGGGCTGTTACCACACATCTGCTTCATACAGCAGTGAATACATGTGTCTGATCGCCATGCGTTAAGTAAAATAATTTTTGATAATAATCTGTGCAGAGCATTAAAAGGATATTTTCTGATCTACCATGGGCGCTGTCGCGCTGCATTTGTGGCCGATGCTCCTCTCATAAGCGGCCGATAGGAAGGGACAAGCAGCAGAGTATGTGAGAATGTGCTGCCCAGTAACACACTGGCGCTGCTGGTCCAATCCGATGGAAAGGGTCACTCACTGTTCAAGTATGGGCTCTTTAGAATGTTGTGATGTCACATGAACCCAATCTTCGGCATATATATTTAAACTTAATCAACCCAAATACCAACACTCGCGGCCTTTTTAGCACATATTACATGATGACAGCTATAGATATAAAACATTTTCTACTTGTTATTGAACACACTCATCATGTTTTAAAATGTAACCTAGCCAGCCTTGTGCTAATGCTACTTACTAGGGGTGTCAGAAAAAAATCTATTCACTAAAATATCGCGATATTTTGTCTCCCGATATGAAATCGATATTCAAAAGCCGTGTGTCATTTTTATTTTTTATTTTGGTGCAATTCAAACTCTGACCACTAGTTGGTAGTAGTGTCACTCCGTTCCGCTGTTCCTTCACGACAACACATCACGGACATCGCTCTTCCAAACTTGTACAACAAAGCCAAAACAACAGTCCTGGACTCTCTCGGCTCAGCAGAGACGGTTGCTTTAACGTGCGATGCTTGGATGTCTAGAGCTACTGAATTGTATGTTACTGTTACAGCACATCACATAAATGACGAGTGGATCCTTCAGTCTCATGTATTACAAACCCGAGCCATGCATGAAACTCACACAGGTGAACACATTGCAGCATTACTGAAGGAGACTGTGACTGAATGGGGGTTGAACACAAAGAAAGTCGTTATTGTAACAGATAACGCACCAAACATGGCTGTCACGGCCAGACTCACAGGCATGATGCACATACAATGTTTTGCACACTGTCTGAATCTTGCCTCCCAGAAAGCACTAAAAACACAATCTGTGATTCGACTTCTGGGGAGAGGCAGATGTGTAACAGGCTTTTTCAGATGCAGCACCACAGCCAGCGATCAGTTGAAGCAGAAACAGTGCCTCCTTCAGTTACCAGCTCACAGACTTATCAGGACATTATAACCAGATGGAACAGCTCTTATGACATGATAGAACGCTTTTTAGAACTGCAACCAGCCATCTGTGCAGCTTTGCTTTCTCCAGACATCAAGAAGAGTGCAAAAGAAGTCTTCACATTATAACCTGACTTCAGGAACCCACAGCATGTTCATCTCAAATCACCCAAGTCTGCACGTCATGTATAAACAGGAAAGACAACCATGCACACACACAAACATAGACAAACTTGTGAAACTTGAGATAGAGAACTATGGAACCGATGAGGTGCAAAATCACCCCCCTTTCGAAGTCGGTAAGTTGTTGGTGGTCGCATTTTCCAAATTAGTGGAACCCTTGTGCGGTTTGATTTGGTCCCTGTCAATCAATCAATCAATACTTTATTAATCCCAGAGCTCCTTGTTTGGGTAATCTTGATCTGCTACATGACTGGAGAGAGTTTAGCGGTTATCAGGTATGGGCCTGACCACTTCGGCAAAAGTTTCTTAGCCAGCTTCCCAGAGGTGTTCTTGGTGTTACCAGTTTTAGGAGCGAAAATGTAGAACCAGGCCTCATCACCTACGTTGAGTTCAGAATGTGAGGCCTTCTGTTCATATTAAGCCTTCCGGCCCTCAGCTGATCTCTCCAGATTTGTCTGTGCAAACGAAAACGCTGTGAGGGTTCTTCAGGTCCTGCAAATATTGTTCGCTCGTGTAAGCCGGATCGGGCTCGGACTGAACAGGTTGGTACAGCAGGTGAAGTGGCAGGGTCATCTGTCTACCCGTCATCATTTCAAATGGGGAGACGCCAGTAGACTCATGAGGGGTGGCCCGTATGGCCATGAAGACCAATGGAAGCTTCACATCCCAGTCTCGGTGATTAGAGGACACGTACTTCCTCAACATGCTGATAACCGTCCGGTTCATCCTTTTGACCTGGCCAGAAGACTGGAGGCGATGGCTAATGGGAAAATTGGCCTTCACACCCAACAGTTTCCAAAGATGTTCCATCACTTCAGAGGTGAAGTGAGTACCCCTGTCCGAGTCAGCCCAGGTGGGAAGACCGAACCGGGCAAAGATGTGATTCATCAAGAGAATAGCTGTTGTTTGTGCCATGTCATTAGGTGCTGGTAAACATTCAACCCACTTGGTGAATGCACAGGTCACGGTCAAGATGTATTTGCTGGACCTGGTCAGAGGCCCCACCCAATCGAATTGCAAGTCTGACCACGGTGTGGACGGTCCCTTTCTCTGTAGGCGAGCTCTGTGTGCGGGGTTGGATGGCTGAAACTGACCACAAACCAAACAACGCTGGACGTGGTCTGAGACGTCGTGACGCATCCCCGGCCAATAAGCAACCTGGCTCAGGGTGTCACACGTGCCGGCGAATGGAGCGAAGAAGAGGTGAGGATCCAAACGGGGTGAGGAAGACAGGCAGACTGGTAGGAACGTTTAACAATCACTTTAATTTGGAGCACGCAGGACATAGAAACAATGATCCGACACAAGACACAGAACAGAAGGGGTTTAAATACAAGAGGGCCGGGAGCTAGGGTGATTGGGAAACGAGAGGCAGGTGGGAGCAATTAACGGAGACACAAGGCTGAACCAAACGGGGAAACAGGACAGGGTGTGACAGTACCCCCCCCCAAAGGGCAGATCCCAGACGCCCACAGGAACAAGGAGCAGGGCGGGAGAAGGGGTACCCGGAGGGAGGGCCAAGAGGAAGCGAGGGACCAACGGAGAGGAGGCAGGGATCAGCAGAGTCCGGGGGTCTGCGCCTGGGGCAGAAGAGGAGGAGACAACGGGCTCTTGGAGGCCTGCGTCTGCGGCAGAGGAGGAGGCGACGGGCTCTTGGAGGCCTTCGGCGGAGGAGGAGGCGACGGGCTCTTGGAGGCCTGCGTCTGCGGCAGAGGAGGAGGCGATGGGCTCTTGGAGGCCTGCGTCTGCGGCAGAGGAGGAGGCGACGGGCTCTTGGAGGCCTGCGTCTGCGACAGAGGAGGAGATCCCGACGGGCTCTTGGGGGCCCGCGCTTGGTGAGGGCAGGACCGGCGGCGGCCGGAGGCAGAGACGCCAGAGGAGATGTCCTCGACTTCTGGACTGGAGGCGGCGGCCTCTGGGCTGGAGTCGTCATCGGCGGCCTCTGCGCTGGAGGCGTCGTCGTCGGCCTCTGGGCTGGAGGCGGCGGCGTCGACCACGGGACTGGAGACGGGGTCGACCACGGGACTGGAGACGGCATCGACCTCGGGACTGGAGGCGGCGTCGACGGTGGACTGGAGATGGCGTCAACCTCTGGACACGAAAGAGCGTCGACCTCTGGACTGGAGAGAGCGTCGACCTCTGGACTGGAGAGAGCGTCGACCTCTGGACTGGAGAGAGCGTCGACCTCTGGACTGGAGAGAGCGTCGACCTCTGGACTGGCGAGAGCGTCGACCTCTGGACTGGAGAGAGCATCGACCTCTGGACTGGCGAGAGCGTCGACCTCTGGACTGCAGAGAGCGTCGACCTCTGGACTGGAGAGAGCGTTGACCTCTGGACTGGAGAGAGCGTCGACCTCTGGACTGGATGAGGGGTCGACCTCTGGAGTGGGTCAGGCGTCGACCTCTGGAGTGGATCAGGATGAGGCGTCGACTTCAGAACACGATGAGGCGTCGACTTCAGAACACGAGGAGGCGTCGACTTCAGAACACGAGGAGGCATCGGCTTCAGAACTCGAGGAGGCGTCGACCACAGAACACGAGGAGGCGTCGACCACAGAACACGAGGAGGCGTCAACAGGCGTCGACCACTGGAGTGGATGAGGCGTCGTCCTCTGGAGTGGATGAGGCGTCGACCTCTGGAGTGGATGAGGCGTCGACTTCAGAACACGATGAGGCGTCGACTTCAGAACACGAGGAGGCGTCGACTTCAGAACACGAGGAGGCGTCGGCTTCAGAACTCGAGGAGGCGTCGACCACAGAACACGAGGAGGCGTCGACCACAGAACACGAGGAGGCGTCGACCACTGGACCAGAGAGAGCATCGACCTCTGGAGTGGAGAGAGCGTCGACCTCTGGAGTGGAAGAGGCGTCGACCTCTGGAGTGGTTGAGGCATCAACTTCAGAACACGATGAGGCGTCGACTTCAGAACACGAGGAGGCGTCGACTTCAGAACACGAGGAGGCGTTGACTTCAGAACACGAGGAGACATCGACTTCAGGACACGAGGAGGCGTCGACTTCAGAGCAGGAGGAGGCGTTGACTTCAGAACACGAAGAGGCGTCGACTTCAGAACACGAAGAGGCGTCAACTTCAGGACACAAGGAGGCGTCGACCACAGAACACGAGGAGGCGTCGACCACAGATCACGAGGAGGCGACGACTACAGAACACGAGGAGGCGTCGACCACAAAACACGAGGAGGCGTCGACCACAGGACGGGAGGAGGCGTCGACCACAGGGCCGGAGGAGGCGTCGACCACAGGGCCGGAGGAGGCGTCGACCACAGGGCTTGAGGAGGGGTCGACCACAGGACTGGAAGAGGGGTCGACCACAGGACTGGAAGAGGCGTCGACCACAGGACTGGAAGAGGCGTCGACCACAGGACTGGAAGAGACGTTGACCACTGGACTGGAAGAGGCGTCAGCTTCCATCGACTTCTGGTCTGGGGGCGTCGATTCCTGGTCCGGGGGCATCAACTTCTGGTCCGGGGGCGTCGTCTTCTGGACCGTTGACTTCTGGACCGTCGACTTCTGGACCGTCGACTTCTGGACCGTCGACTTCTGGACCGGGGGCGTCGACATCTGGTCCGGGGGCGTCGACTTCTGGTCTGGGGGCATCAACTTCTGGATCGTCTGCTTCTGGACTGGTCCAGAAGCAGACGATCAGAAGATCAGAAGATCAGAAGATCAGAAGATCAGAAGCAGTATCAGAAGCAGACGGATCTGGATCCGTCTGCTTCTGGGCCGGAACCGGAACCGTCTGCTTCTGGGCCAGAACCGTCTGCTTCTGGGCCGGAACCGGAACCATCTGCCTCTGGGCCGGAACTGTCTTCTTCTGGGCCGGAACCTTCTGCTTCTGGAGTGGAGGCGGAGCCGTTGCGGGAGGGGCTGCCTGGACAGGCTGGACCGGATACAGTGCAACCTCCGGGACCACCGCTGGAACAGGCTGTGTCTGAACTGGTGGTGCTGGAAACTGGGAGAGCAGGGAGGACAGACCGTCTAGCTGAAGCTTCTGGAGGCTGACGGTCCGATGGAGCTCGGCCAGCTCAGCCCGGAGACCGGCGAGCTCCGCTGGGTGGACCTCGGGCTTGCTCCTCTGGCTCTGAGATGAGGGAGCTGCCGGCTGGACCTAGGCCCTCTCCTGGCGGTTCGAGGAGGATAGAGTGTCCAGGTGGGACTCCTGGAGGCTGACGAGCTGGCTGATCCGGCCAAGCTCCGCCTGGAGACTGACTAGCTCTGTCAGCTGGGCTGCAGGCATTGCTCCTCCGCCTGCAGATGACGGAGGCGCAGATTGGGCCAGAGACGGGACTGCTGATCTGGCCGGGGGCAGGTCCAAGCTGCTGCGTCGAGCAGGGGCAGCGGCGAATCCGCAGCACCGTCCCGGGACACAGGGCTGCGGTGGAGCTCGGCGTTTTCCCCCACGCCGTGGACCAACTCCAGGGTAACAGACAGCCAGGCTCGTGCCTACGAAACTGGAGCGATCTGGAAGCGGCTCCCGGTCCAAACTCCCCTCTGGCTCCGGGAGGGTGGAGAGGAACGTCGAGGCCGAAGGTCGGGAACGGCGTCTTCAGCGAGGCGAAGCTGGAGGAGGAGAGGCCGGCCGGTGGTCGGAGGAGAGGAACCGGAGCAGGCACTCCCAGGGGAGAATCTCCCCGCTGCATCCTTTAATGGGTTCGGGTCGGATCATTCTGTCACACGTGCCGGCGAATGAAGCGGAGAAGAGGTGAGGATCCAAACGGTGAGGAAGACAGGCAGACAGGTAGGAACGTTTAACAATCATTTTAATTTGGAGCACGCAGGACATAGAAACAATGATCCGACACAAGACACAGAACAGAAGGGGTTTAAATACAAGAAGGCCGGGAGCTAGGGTGATTGGGAAACGAGAGGCAGGTGGGAGCAATTAACGGAGACACAAGGCTGAACCAAACGGGGAGACAGGACAGGGTGTGACACAGGGCACCAAACGTGGCCATGACACCTTTGTGTCCGGCGGAGGGAGAGTCATGAGCTTGCGTGATCATGCCCCCCCCTTAGTGACTGTGGCGCCACGAGGACAGGCGGCAAAGGAGGCTTGGAGGCGTGCATCAGCAACCCTTCAACCATTCTCAGCATGACCCGAACACGAAAGAGAGCACGGAGCTCAGGAATGGAGTCAAGCTCGACGGAAGAAGGCAGATGAGTTGTAGGATCAGAAAGGTACAGTATCATCCTGCTTATAGCAGTGTCCTGGGACTGAAGACTGACAAGATCGGTACCAGAAAAGACAGGTTGAACGGACACAACGCCCTCGGATGGTTTGGAGGTGGACGTGTTAGCGGGCTGAGCTGGTCACAACACACACAAGGGGTGGGTCTGACTGAGAAGACACATCCTCGGGAAGCCACAAGGGGTTGAAGACCCATGGAGTACCATCGGCCACACCTTGTTTGGCAAGAGAGTCTTCAAGTTCGTTCAGATCCTTATCAGTTCCGGGTGCACCAGAATGTCCTTTGACTTTACGCCAATAGATGTGCATGTCATGTGTCGTCACTAGGGCGTCACAAGCCATGAAGAGGTCCTGATGTTTAACGGGCTTCCAGTTTGAGGTTAGGAACCCGTTACTCTTCCAAGAAGGTAGATGACAAATGAAACTGAGACGCGCGTAGTCCGAGTCAGTGCAAATCACCAGCTCACGGACACCACGGTCCACAGCAAGTTGTAGTACTATCAAGATCCCAGCCACTTCTGCAAACTGTGAGGTCTTAAGACCCAACCAGAAACATTGGGCGTCCTTCTGGTCAGCGTTCAACCAGATGACAGCCACGCTTGACCTAGGCGCAGCACCGTGTCGAAAAGAACTGCCGTCAACGTACACGGTCGGCAAGTCCACACAGAGAGACTGATCAAAGTAGTGGTGGTTGTGGTTTAGAAAAGTCTGAGGAGGGCTAGCTTGCCGGACTGACGTGACAGCGTTGTCCGAGCAGTGTTGGCACGCAGCCAAACCCATGCCAAGAGGGCTATGGCGGTTCTGGGCATAGCGTACTTCGATGTCGAAGCTTTGAAGAGCCAGCAGCCATGATGCGATTCGCGCATTGGTCACCACACCATCTCTGATGCGCTGATTGTTAAGGAAGATCACTGGCTGGTGCTGAGTTTCAATGATGATTTTCTGACCACCGTTGTAGCTAGAAAAGTGTTTAACCGCCCACATGGTAGAAAGCAAAGCTTTTTCACAGCCAGAGTACTTTAACTCAGGACCGGACAAGAGCTTACTAGCATAGGCTATGACACGCCTGTCGCAGTCATATACTTGGTAGAGACCGGCACTCAAACAGTGACATGAAAAACCGAGCTCAAGGGAGCGCCAAGCATGGAGCTGAGCATAACGCGGCCTTCAGGTCATCCATGGGCTGTTGGTGCTGCTCAGTCCACTCGAAAGGCACATTCTTCTTAAGTAGGTTAGTCAGAGGTCTCGCTATCTCAGCGTAGTGTTCTACAAACTGGCACAAGTAGTTGCACACCCCTAGAAAGCCCCGAAGTTCTGAGACATTCGTAGGAGTTGTGATGGTGGCCACACCTTGAATTCTTCCAAGTTGAGGCTGCACTCCCATGACATGGTCCAGCTTGGACAGGTGGTCATCCAAGGTACGCTTACGAACAAGAATGTCGTCATCATAGATGAGGGTACCTCGCTCTCGAGCATCAGGGCAGAATTTGTCCAAGAAGATGTTGAACTCAGCTGGTGAGTTGGAATAACCAAAAGGACACCGGGTGAAGCTGGTCTGGCTGTTGGCAAAGGAGAAGGCTAGTTTGTGTTGGTCAGATTTATGGACAGGAATTGTCCAGAGTCCAGACGCAATGTCAAGGTTGGAGAAGTATTTAGCGTCGTTGACTTTTGGGAGTTCTTGTTCCAGGCGCGCAATCGGCCACCTAGACAACGGAACCTGTTTGTTGAATTGCCTGTAGTCAATGGTTAGTCACCACTTACCATTACGCCGGGGACACACTGGCCGCGGAAGCGCCGCGAAAATGGGACCGCCTTCATTCGGCGCCCTTGTCAAGCTATTCTATAGACCACATGGGTCGCCGAAGCGCCGCAAATCTCCTAGCACCGGCGCTCCGGCCGGCGCCATGCAGCGATCGTTTCGGCGTCTGCTCTATTTTTTTGCGAGCCGCGGGTGAATCCCGTCAATTCTTGCAGGAAGTCAAACCTAGACATAAGAGGCAGGCCGTTAAATTTAACAAAATAAAGCATTTCAAAATAAAATTCCGCAAAAGTTAAATGTGTTCGTAATCAGACACTGCAGAAAAACCACACGAACACAGACACACATACACACACATCAAACTTGTGTGCGTGTGTGACCACGTGAAGGGGGTGTGGTTTTGGGTGTCTTTTTTTCCGGAGCAAACAGGACAGAGAGGCAGGAAGTCTGAGGCAAGCAATTAAGATGGATGACTTTAAAGTAATTATGGAAGTTGAGAAACACAAGGAGCTGTGCGACCCCCGACAAACATGGTTATTTACGTACCCATTTCGGAAGAAACTGCTAGGATACAGCTGCAGAATTGGAGCGGGTTCCAAGAGATTCAACTGGCAGAAACAACTGGTTCATACCATAGGTTCACACACACACACACGTACAAACACTCAAACGTAGAGGAAAAGAGCTGAGAAAAGGCAGAAGAAATGGAGGACATTAAGTGGTTAAAAGAAAAACTACAGCTGAGCCGAGGCACGCCTCGACTGGGGCGCGTCTGATCTGAACTGAGGAGTGGCGAGCAGCGGCCGAATTTCGTGAGCGATTCGCTTCTCGGCGCTTCGCGGTGCTTCTGCGGCCGGTGTGTCCCCGGCGTTAGGCTTCTTTACTGACCACAATGGAGCCGAGTAGGTGCTTTTGCAGGGTCTGATGATCCCTTTAGCCAAGAGGCTTTCAATGATTTCTTGGACTGGTTCGTGGGATGCCAGGGAAGTCTTGTACTGACGCACAAAAGTCGGCGCAGCGTGTGGCAGTGTAGGAATCCTGACTTCATGGATAGTGGTTAGACCACAGTCCAAGGAGTCGAGTGAAAGAAAATCTTTGTATTTTAACAAAAGTTGTCATAGTTTGTCTCACTTGACATCGTTGGTAAGAGCATCTGCTTGGTCCATGACCTGTTCAATCTGAGAGAAAACATCAGAGGGAATCTCTGATGGCTTTTAGCTCGGCAGTGAGCATGAGGTTTCCCCACGCTCAGGGTCACCCACCGCAAGGCAGTGTGAGTCAGAGAAAGAAGGAGGAATGAACGGCAGAGGTTTTCTAACACCTGCTCTCAGTTCCCCTTCTCCAACATCGATAAAAGCTTCAAAGCACTTCAAAAGATTGACGCCAATGAGCAGAGGCATGGTTCCACTCTCACAGATGTACATGGGGTGTATCAAGCTCAGGACCAATTGTGAATTGGAGCAGAGTCTTGGAAGACAAGAGCACTGCAGAGGGAGAGAAGACACAGATAGTTAATGCACAAGAGATCAGTTCTGGAGAGCGTACGCCTCCACCTACATCCAGGCAGACGCGGTCGAAAAGAGACTTTCTCATGATTGTAAAATCTGAACCAGTATCTAAAAGTGCGTTGCAGGGATACCCCTGTTGCAAAATGACAGATACTGTGGGCTTACCACCCCTCCCCTGTGGCAGGAGCAGTCCCAGCAGTAGTTCGTCAGGCTCGACACCAGGGGGCGCCGGGCCACTGTCCGTGGAGGTTGCACTTGTCATCAGTGTGGATGGAGCGTTATGGGACATTTTGAGTGTTTCCTGTAGTTCAGAGCCAATTAGTACATCCCGTTGCAGCGCTTCCGTCTTATCTGGAGGGAAATTAGCAGAGCACAGGGTTAGAGCCCCTCCCACATGGGAGGCATCTCCAATAGCTTGGACTTTTGTGACTTCCTGTTGCAGATTGAAAAGCTGCATTTGTATGTTTTCATTTCAGAAAGCTGCATATGCAGTTGGGTCTGCGTTTCATTTTTCCACTGGAAAAATTGCATCTGCATTTGTGAAATATGCATTTGCATTTCATTTTTCATCTGGAAAATGAGAGAAGTCAAATGATTATTTTGGTCTGAAGCCATTGTGCTGATGTAACAGATCCTTTAATTTGTTACAAAATTAATGGAAGCTGAATCAGAAACCCTTGCTTAACTGGATGGAGGAAAATGAGCTTTGTTACAGGAGAAATTGCAGTGTTTTGAATGAAGATTCAGGAACAAACTGTTTCTGTAATGACCCAGAAATGTCACTAGATGGAGTCAGAGGCGGACCTTACCAAGATGGCGGTCCGAAAGGTTGCGTAGGCTTACCCAGGCAAGATGGCGGCACCTGTGCGCATGCGCCTTTCCTCCAACTGGCAGTTAGCACAAAATGGCTGACCGAAAGTACGTTTTCCCGCACGAATGTGTTAAAAACGCCGCTAAATCAACTCGGCCGGAGCGGAGCTTTTATCCCGTAGGAAATAGCGGATTTGTGACACAGATGCGCAGTGTCGGTCGATTGTCAGCTGGTGGTTTAGCTACTCCCTTTGCCGAAATTGAGAGCTAAACGTTAGCAGCTGGGCTCTCTAAGCTTGCGGGGCCTGTTAGCTAAACAGAACTTTGCGGTCTAATTCTGTCGTAGAACTGACCAGTCCGAATAACCAAACATTTGTGATGCGTTTGCGTTAATCTTTCGGACAAATTAGCCTGCGCAGTTCATGCTGCAGTGCGCTCTTCCGTTTTAAAAGCTTATAATGACTGTCGCAATTGATGCTAGTCAAGCTACGGGATTTACCATTTGCGGCGATCACTCGGTAACTGAGGAAGCTAAGCTTCCGGTGGAGAAATTCTTTATCTCCCTACACAAGAATAATACACAGTTGGCACGAAACCACTCAAAAAGACGTGACAGAGTCACACAGATTAAAATACACAGTGACACAAAGTTCACTCAGAAAAGACATAAAAACATGTATTCACCTTAAAGATGACAGCAGGAAAACCCTTTCAGATAGGTCTTTCTATGAAACCAAAATGGCTGAGAAATGACACGTCAGCCCCCAATGATTTGAGATGATCAGCGCCTCCTGTCGGAGGTTACCAGCGTCAACCCTCTCTTAAGCCGGGCGTACACTGTGCGACTTTTTCACTTTTTTGAGCCGATTTTCCAGTCGTGCGAGAAGCCACGACATCGGGGCGAGTTTTGCGCCGAGCGGTCGTGTAGTGTACAGGGGGTTACGAGAGGCGATTAACACCACGTGACCAGCCGCCGATCAGCAGTCGTGAGGTCGCAGGGACTTCTGGTGTGTTTAATATTTCGCTCGTTCCTCGTGAGGGTATCGCACTGTTGAAGCGGCGCTGCGAGCAGCTGCGACCCAAAAAGTATCAGAACCGCTCACGGCGCATGCGCGCGTAATCCTACATCAACGCCGGTCGCTCGCTATTTCCCTAATAACACACGCTGTTCGTTTTTGTTTCTACACGTTTTTTTTACTCACAAAGATTGTCAAGAAAGCGTGTTTGTCGTGTTCATGTCAAATTAAACTGATCACAAAACACAGATTTACTGTCTTTATTTAGTTTTCCTCATCCAACCCCCATAAATCCCTGTGTGTCCTCCTGCAGCACTCCCGAAGGACAACAGGCAAGACAAGACAAGAAAGTCTGACGTGTTGAGTAAAAACTGCTATTTTTAGCACATTTTTAGGGCCGACGTGTTGCTACCAGACGTACAGTGTGAGCAGTCAGGTCGCATGCGAGAACTGGGTCGTACAGTGTGAGCACATGACTCGTGAGATCTGCTCTGCGAGGAAGTCGTACAGTTTGAGCTGAAGCTGAACGCTGCGAGTGAAAAAGTCGCACAGTGTACGCCCGGCTTTAGACTTTCAATGGAAGAAACATGAAAGCTTCAAAAGTATTAGTATCAGCACCTCTCTGACAGCATGGTGGGACTATGTATGCTGCCGGGAAGAAGGCAGGAACATGCAGCAGTGCCGGGCCTCGGGTAGACCTTGGCTCCTCTGCTGTCCCATCACAGGGGAGGGGGAGGTCCAGGAGGGGGAGGACCCAACCTTACCTGGATGTCCTATGTCTTATATATTCTGGAAGTTGTGCAAATGCAGGGATGGGCATAGATATTCTGCTGGGGTGGGGCTGGAATGGTGCCCTCGGACTCCGTGAGGCTCTTCAATGCTGCTGCTTTGGGCCCTGGCAAGATGCCATTCCTCCCCATCCCCGCATATTTTTCTCCTCCTGCTCCCTCTCAACATCACACAAACATGCACATAGGACCTTGGGGGGTGGACAACTCAGGCAGGTATGGACACCATTTCCGCGTTCCTGTGGCAACCAATTTTATTTGCACCTTTTACACTTCCACCAACGACATTCCACACAAACACACACTTAGGGCCTTGGGTGTGAGCACATTCAACAGCACTTGGCAGGGGGATTTCCCAGCCTCCTCCTGAGTGCCGGTGCCCACTTCCAATTTTAAATTGCACTTAGACACCGAGGGCTGTGGGTGCAAGTGGGGTGGTGCGGTGGCATCAGCTGGCACAGGCCAGACAATGTCCGCACTGCCCGCTCACCACAGCCATGGAATACATCTCATCAACACACAACACCAGAGGTGGAAAGTAACGAATTACATTTACTCACGTTACTGTAATTGAGTAGCTTTTTTGTAAATTTATACTTTTTAAGTCGTTTTTAAAAGCTGTACTTTTACTTGAGTAAGTTTTTAAAAAAGAATTGTAATTCGCTACATTTTAAATCATATCCATTACTGAGTAAAAATAAATTGTAGGCTTAATAAATTAAAAATATTACGTGTAGCAGCGTCGGAACAGAAAGAGACACCTGCAAGAGCGCCGCGTCTAAACCGGGGTGGGGGGTGGGGTGGGGGGGCTACACGCTTTATGATGAGGACAAACAGCCATTTTTACCACAGTTTTGCTCAAAAACATCAGTTCAGTCCCTGTGATCCACTCGCTGTTTACCTCCTCTCTCCCTCCTCTCCTGTGGGTTGGAACCCGCACCTTCGTGCACCGGTGTGACGTCATCAGAATTCTGCTCGGTTCGGCAACCAGACTCGGTTCCGTGTTTGAAATGTGTTTCCCTACCGCGCACGGAAGCGGCAAAATTACGTTTAGCGCTCCTAACAAGTGGATTATCAGCGCTCTGCTCATAAAACAGAAGACCTGCAGGCCTCTGTGAGTTAAAACATCCTGATACTGTTCAGGTGTAAACATTGTGCTCCATCCCTGTGTTTGAACTCAGAAGTTGCATCTTGATGCCACAGATATGTGATGATTTAGCTTGTTTCTTTTTTTTACTCCAGAATACGAGATTAAATTATTACTAAAGCAGTTCAGTGTAGTTAAATTAGTCATTCAAATGATTCTAACATGCTGCTGCTGCTGCTGTGTGTGTTTGTGCGTGTGCGTGTGTGTGTGTGTGTGTGTGTGTGTGTGTGTGTGGGACTGCATAAGACAGCATGGCTTCATCAAATCCATGCATCCTATATCTTGGCTGAAATAACGGCTCAGGAAAATAACTTGTATTTAATAAACAATGATGTCTCTGCAGTGTTTATGATAATGTTTTATCTTATATTGGACCTATCTTTGGTCTGGGAGGTGAAACTTATCATGATACAAGCCTTTTAAAACATGTTAAAGTGTTACAAGAGGAGATAAATGCATGAATTTAAAGTTCACGTTTGGAAACCAACCACAGTTTGGAGGCTCACGCTGGTGAGGAGACACCATTAGTTCTAGTAACACCTGGGCTCCCAAGGCTTGTACTGACAGGATGTACGTTACGGGACCCTTAAGGATTCCAGCTGGATGATTGGAGGATTATTTAGGAGGATTGGGATGAACAAACTGGTTTCAGTGGTGAAGAGTTAAAGGCACTAAAATTGTAGAAATGCAAAATAACTACACTTTACCATCTATATACACATGTACTGGGTCCAATTTTTTATTTTGTTAAGGACTTTTGTCATAAATCATTACAGAAAATCCAAATCCTCTCCTCCATACAGTGAAGAACTGTGTTTCGCATACGTCGCTCCAGCACGTAAAACAAGCTAGCTGCTGATGCTAGTATTGTGAATCACTGTTATTTGTTTACTTTGCTTACTTATGCTCCTAATTATTACGTAAAATTGCGTTTACAGCTGCAGCAAAAGGTCTGAGCCATGTGTCTGTGTCCTACACGCATTTTTAAATAACAGGTCTGATCTAAAATAATAACCTACATCTATAAATCCATCTAGAACCGCACCGCTACTTCTGGACTCCAGACGAGTCCCTTTAGCATGCCTGCAGCAACACTGCTAACCGTGTTAGCTCCGGTAAGGAAAGAACAAGTCCTTTGGGAAAGCTACGATACACACACACACGCACGTACGCGCACGCACGCACGCACACACACACACACACACACACACACACAGATATAATCTAAAAGATGATCTCTATATTTCAACATTAGAACCTCCATGACATCCTGGATTAGTGCAAACAACGAGTTGGGCTAAGGAGTTACTCCAGCATCAGGAGGATTTATTCTGGTAAATTGTTGGTTAAATATTTTCCAGAGTTATGTCAATAAATACACACAGCAGTAAAACTGTAGATTACTGAACTATATTGGGACACATGATGGAGCTAAGACCAGCTGAAAACTTGTCAGCTTAGAGCTCCCAGTGGAGCACAGAAATGAAATATTTAAGAAAATAAACAAACTGTACCGATTTTGGTTCTGAAGATGAACAGAATCCTCCTCTATGTCCAAATCAGGTCGCAGGTCTTCTGAGTCAAACGGTCTAAAACATGTCTGCACCTCTGGTAGTGATATCCAGCTGGCGGGGTCGGAGTTCGGTTGAACTTCTCCAGTAATCTAACGTCCGTTCTCGTCACCGTGTCCCAGAGAAAAAACAAATCTGATGGACTAGTAGAGGCTTCAGAAGCTACATCTGATTGATGACACATTGTTCTCTGCTATAACGCTAATGCAGAAACAGCGGAGCCAGGCGTTGTTTACTACAGCTGTTTCAGCAGAGCTCCATGTGAAACGTCACCAGCTGCCCAGGGCTTAGACCGGAAGTTAGTTTCTGTTTTTCCTGCGCCGGTCACAAACATCAGATTTTCTTCCAATTCCAGACATCAAAATCCAAAAACCTTTTTCATCTGAGATTTTAATACACATTTACACATGCTGTTCAAACGAATTTTGCCTCTGGCCGATATCTTTAAATGAGTGAGTGAACCCACTACCAAGGATGAACTCTGCTAACTTTAAAAATCAGCTGCTCTAAATAAGCATTCAGGTAAAAGTCATGGGTTTGTGACTATAACCTAATTTATGTTACTAGTTTGCAGTGTAACTGCCTTTGTACTTCAATATTCATATTTGTTCATTTAATTTAAAAAACGGCCACTTTGACATTTATACCCCATTGTCTTTTTTTTAACTATTCAGAAGAGCCCGTCCTTGCACAGTCAAAAAAGTAACTAAGTAACTTTTACTCTGACTACATTTGAAATAAGCTACTTTTTACTTTTACTTGAGTACATTTTGAGGCAGGTAATTTTACTTGTAATTGAGTAAAATTTCATGAAAGTAATTATACTTGTACTTAAGTACAACATTTTAGTACTCTTTCCACCTCTGCACAACACTACTATATTGGAGCAGGCGGAGGGAGACTAGGGGTTTTAGCACACCTCTGTTGTTGCTTGGCTTCCTGGGGCTGGAGGCTAGGAGGGAGATACGGCCGTCCGGTTGGGGTCTGGGGTGGTAGATTGCTGTGCTCAGCGTTGGGCGGGGGAGCCTGCTTATCAGCACCCCAGCAGAAAGGGTCAAACTCTGGTAACCGTTGATGGTTGTACCCAATGTGCAGCAGTACCGGGATCAGAGTGAATAGGGTGTGTATGGGGAGCATGAGTGGGTGTCCGACGTGCATTTTTGTAAGTCTTTGGTTGTATGTGTATGTGTGAGCATGAGGGAGGGAGTGTGTGACTGTGTTTGTGTATGACTGTATATATCAGGTGGGGCCTTTGACACCTCCCCTCTCCTGGGACCTCCTTTGATGATTTAGATCTTCGTCTCCCCTCTCCCTGCCACACCTGGTGTGGGGTGTGGTGCCTTGGTCTGCCTGAGTGTTCGTGGCTCCCGGGTCGGGGGTTTAAGATTTTTGGCGTCTGCCTGATCCATTCCGGTGGCTGTCTGGTGGGGTCTGGGTCCCTGGGCTCTGCTGGGTCCCCGGCGGGGGTGGTCGCCCTTGAATCCCGGGTCGCTGGGTCCCGGGCTCGGTGGGCCTGTGAGCTTGCTGCTTATATCTCCCGGAACTCTGCTGGCTGCTGGTTGTGGCCCCCTGGGGCGATCCTCTGTGCCTCTAAAGGGGGCGGGGACCTTTCTGGTAGCAGTCTCCTTGGGGTTCCTGTGTTCTGGGGCAGCGCCGTGATCTCTGGGAGTTGGAGCTCTCTCCGTCTCCTACACATCTTTGGGGGGCAGATCTGTGGTCCCTCACACTCTCTATTGGACGCTTTTGTAGATAAACCTTACATAAACAAGCGCGTGTACACACACAGGTGCTCACATGGTGCTCTCAAAAGTATGGGCTTGGGCACGTTCAACACATGTCTTAAGGCTGTCATTGCCACTGATGCACTGTGATTTATTATCGTGTGATTGTTCAGTTAAACAATGTTGATTATATATTTCATCATCAGGCTGATGCAGTGATAGCTTGCTCCTGATGTATTGTTGTGTGTCCCTTTTTTCTGCTCTTCTCTTTCTGCAGGTCTAGAAGCAGACTCTTGTTCATTATTGTTTATTTTTGTGGACCCCCCCCCCCTCTCTCCCCACCTTTTGTCTTTTCCTTTCTCTTTCACCTCTGACTCAGTGTCTGGTCGGAATTACAAAGCATTCAAAAACAATAACAATAAAGTTTTAAATATCAGGCGTAACATTAAAAGCAGACGCTTTGATGCTCCACCTGAGAGTAAATCTGTAAGGCTTGTTACCAGCATTCAGATATCAATTCCGTTTGCTTCACAGCCAGAGAGGACAGGGGGAAAAAAAAGTCTTTCAATGGAGGTCTACTGCACTCTAGTGGCTGATAATGATATCGCCTCTTTTCAACCAGAAACATCAAATTTTTCACTGATTAAAATGTCTCAGAATGAGCACGAAGTCTAAAAAATGTACAAATATCTGGCAAAACGGCTCGCCAATTATGTAATGAGTAAATTTACATATTATTTAATGAATCATAATATGTGAGATTCCATATGAACTATGAAATCAATCTTATGGATCTGTGGATAACTTAAACCAGAAGATTGGAACTTTTTATTGCAGGGATTATTTAACCACTTCGTATTAACTCAGAGACAAAAGGAAGAGAGTCAAGTTTTAAAAGTTAAAAGATTTATTACTAAACAAATTAAAGCTAGACTAACTTTAAGCACTAAATGTATGGTGTAACTAATGTGAAGTGAGACGGAGAATGGTGTAGTGTGGAATGTTGTTCAGAACCAGAAATGATTAGTTCTGATGGGAGTGAAGATGATGTTTTGCGCTAAGCTTTTGGTTTGGGGATTCATAACACATATTGAGATGCCATTCTGCTGGCCTACGAACCCTTTGCGGAAGTTCCCGTTAGATCAGGAATGTCGAGGTCCAGCTTGACCCTCTCTGGAACTGAAGCTGGTAGGAAAAGCGATACTTCCGGTTCATGACAGTTTTATTGGCATCTAACAAGACCCAAAATGGGGTCGTGATGGTTCAGCTTTTATCCTGAAAGGAACCGTTGCTTGGTTGGTAAAATGCAACAGATTTTATCCAGCTTGTTGTTGGTTCTTTCGGCTGAAGACGAAAGTTGCGGATTGGCCACTCCGACCACTTCTCTAGAAAGCTTTGAACTGGAGTTTAAGATGACGTGGGCATAGTTTTATAATTTGGATGGTATGATTTACGGTCTAATCAAAAGAGGACAGCTTTACCAAGCACCACCAAAACCACACCTCCGTCAGATCTGGAAGATTCTGATTGGATCAGTAAAAGGAAATGTGTTGTGTGACTTTTTTAAGCATTACGTGTAATCAGTCTCTAGTGGAAACATTTAAAGTTATATTACTTATTATATTCTGTAGGATTATAATATCAAGTAATTAATATTTACATTTCACAAATTGGTTCACATTTTATTATTGACTAACACTTTGTTTGATTAGCTTATTAAAAATAGAGTTCTTTGATTTATTAAAAAGAAAGAGTCCTTTGTCTTCATTCTTCTCTTGGGCTGGACAGGAGAAACAGTTTAGAAGCAGAGCATGAGACCTTGAGCAATATCTCTTGCAGATTAGTTCTTGCTGAGGAGAGGGGGGGAATGACTTTTAGGTGGAAAACAGTCATTTAATTCTGTTACATCTGTGAGGAGTTTGCAGCCCACTTCCAAGGGAAGGTAGACACCATCAGAAGGAATATTTTATCCTCCCTAAGTAATAAGGTTTTAGACAAATCTGAATGTGTGTCTATACCAGAGGAAACACTGGACAGTTTTGTCCTGGTAGAAGCTGAGACTCTTGATAAAATTTTCTCCTCACTGAGACCCACCACATGTGTTCTGGACCCAATTCCAACTTGGTTTTTGAAACAGTTTTATGGATCTTGTAGTGATGAGATTTTAACCCTGATGAATTGCTCCCTTCAGATGGGAGTCTTTCCTGCTGCCTTTAAAGGGGTGGTGGTGAGGCCCCTGTTGAAGAAGAGCAATTTAGATATTAATTAATCGACCGGTATCTAACTTACCATTATTTAGTAAACATTTTAGAAAAGTTGGTTTTAAATCAACTAAGTAACTTTACAAACACTCATAATGTCCTAGAGAAATTTCAGTCTGGCTTTAGGATGAACCACAGCACTGAGACGGCCCTTTTTAAGTTTTTAAATTATTTTAGATTGAATTATGATAAACAGAAGGTGACGGTGTTGGTTCTACTGGATCTAAGAGCTGCCTTTGACACACTAGACCACACTATTCTTTTAACGTGTTTAAAGCAGATCGGCCTCTCTGGTGCTGTCCACAGATGGTTCACATCCTACCTCACAGACAGGACTTTTATGGTGAGTTTAGATACCTGTTCCTCTAGGGTGCATGGGATTACATGTGGTGTGCCCCAGGGTTCAATTTTAGGCCCAGTGCTTGTTAACCTTTATATGCTCTCTCTTGGCGGAGTCATTAGGAGACATGGAGTCAAGTTTCACAGTTATGCTGATGATACACAGTTGTACATCTCCATGTCTCCCAATGACTCTCGGCCAATGGATGCACTTTTAAACTGCATTTTAGACATTAAATCCTGGATGGCAGAGAACTTTCTCCAGCTCAACCACGACAAAACTGAAGTTTTAGTCATCGGTCCTGAGGCCCAGAGAGAGAAACTTTTAGCAAAATTGCCTTTTAATCCATCTGAACAAGTGAAGATGGGTGTGATTTTTGACTCTAAGCTGACTTTTATCCCACACATTAAAAACATCACAAAAATAGTTTTTTTATCATTTAAAGAACATTGCCAGAGTCCGCCTCATTCTCTCTTGGGTCAATACGGAGACGCTGATGCATGCTTTTATCACCAGTAGAATAGACTACTGTATTGCCCTGCTTTCTGGTCTACCCAAAAAGAGCATCTCAGGCTTACAACTTCTACAAAATTCGACAGCATTCGGCAAAGCATTCTCTGGTCAGAGCCGGAATCAAACCTTCAGCCTTCCGATTACTGGACAACCAGCTCTTCCTCCTGAGCTACTGTTTTCCCTACCCTTGTGGGTTACCCAATCAAAACTGTCTTTAGTTTCAAATGTTTATGTTTATGTTTATTTATTTGGCAGCCGCTTTTTGTATCCAAAGTGACTTACAATTTATAACCTATAGGGCATGTTGTGTCTGAATGTAATGATGTTGTCGTTTTGTTGCAGTTACTTGGTGGATCTGTGCTGGAATGGAGGCTGCATCTATTTGATCCTGCTGCGTCGAGTCAAGAGAAAAGCTCCTCTTCCTCCCGATGACCTCAGAGAAGGTGTCAATGATCTGACCAATGGGAATAGCGGCGAGGATGAGCAGCAGGATGTGACCCCCTCTCAAGTTTTAATTTGCTCCACTAACTCCAGTCGCACACGCAAATTTGGTGTTGTATCACGCTCCTCCATTAGTGGAGACAACAGGAAGACTGTGAACTCAGAGGTCCACACAGGTCCCCAGAACCACAGCTCTCCTCTCTATACCGATGCTGAGCTCAGTCTCCTGATGGACGACTCTGACTGCAGCCCTGACTCCTCGCCTCGGGGAAAAACTGCTCTTCCACACAGAAGGAATCCTGCTACACTGCCTGCCAGAAGTCACAGTCAGCTGTTGGACAGCAACATGGATTCCTTCATGAGTGACTCGTTGCGTCAGGTAAAACACACCAGTGTACACTTAACACACCTAGGACCTCATTTATCAAACGCTTTTAGGTTTTTAATCTCAATGGGACCTTCCTGGTTAAATAAATAATGAATGAATGGATGAATGAATGAATGAATGAATGAATGAATGAATGAATGAATGAATGAATGAATGAATGAATGAATGAATGAATGAATAGATAAATAAACAATTAACACTGTACCTACGTGCTGTATGCCCATTGTAGTTTTAAGGATTGACTACATATATATTAAAATATCAAAAAGATGTGATATTCCATATTATATAGGGACATTTACCACAAACACCGTTGCTTCAGGCTAAATCCCAGTATGGTAACAAATGTAGCAAACATACCGGTAGTGCATTGTAAACACTTAATGATAATTAGGTTATTGATTCACAACGAAAAACAACACACACCTTACTGCTCCACAGTTTAACCATTCGTGTCTCGTTTGGTTTGAAGTAAAAAAAAAAATCCTCCAACTGTTTAATCCTCATCCTCTGTAGTTCCACATTACAACACTGAGCTAACTCAGATTCAGATTCAGAAAACTTTATTGATCCCAAAGCCATAAAAACATAAAAAACAAGAAACAACACAACATTATACAAACAACAATCAAACAAACCATTAACAACAATACATTAAACATAGAGGCCCTAAAGTTGAGTAGGCCTCACAACGGGCTCATACCCAGGGTCTGAGTTTCTTGGTCACTCCTCCTTTAAAGTTTAACAGGTCAGTAACAGAAGGTATAAAAGAGTTAGAAAAACAATTCATTTTCCAAAAGGGTACATAAAAACAACGCGCTGAGGGCATGAGCTGAAACTCCAAGTGTAGCGCGTGGAGAGGCTGATCCAAAATACATTTAGCCTTCTTTAGTGCCTGCTCCTCCCATAAAGGACTCTTTGTTAAACTCCAATGATTTTAGAGCAGATTTTGACAGTGTTGCAGTTTGTTCTTGTTTTTCACCCACAAACCCTTGTACCAGCAAATGAATGAAAACGTTAAAAGGCTCTGTATGAAGCAGCAATAAAAGTTGCATATAATCCTTTTATTTACATTAAAATAATTGAGTTTCCTTAAAAGATAAATTCTCTGCTGGCCACGTTTAGAAATGGAGTCTGTGTTCATGTCGAACCCCAACTTGTCAATCCAAGATCCTAGGTATTTGTACTTTTTCACCACCTCAACCACATTGTCAGGTATAATGCTACAGCTGGGGAGAGACGGTGTGGAACGTCTAAAATCTACAACCATGTCCTTGTTTTTTGTGACATTTAAATCCGGATAGTTGCTATCACACCATTCCACAAACTCGGACAACACAAGGCCATGGTTCATTTCCAGTCCCGAATGCAAGGACACCAAGACAGCGTCATCCGAATACTTAACCAAGAACCTGTTTTCCTGGTTGACCCAACAACTATCTGTGTACAATATGAACGAAAGGGGAGACAAAACACACCCCTGAGGAGATCCTGTATTAGAGATAGACGCTAAGGACATCTGACCATTCACGAACACTCGCTGGGTCCTCTCCGTAAGGAAACTCAGAAAAAGAAGCTGATCGGGCAAATTAAAATCAGTGGCAAGCCTTTCAATCAGGATGTGGGGCTGCATCTTATTAAAGGCAGCAGAAAAGTCTGCGAACAAAAGTCTTACACAAGATCCCATTTTATCCAGATGTTTGTACACCATGTTCTACAAGAAAAGCACTGCATCCTCCACACCCATATTTTGCTGATATGTACATTGAATTGGGTCAAGTTTCCTCTCTGTCAGAGTAACTGCTAAAAACATTAGCGCTCTTCAAGCGATTTGTGGTGAGGATACGTGAAAACAGTTTCAAACCTGCCGTTTATGTAGCTGCGTTTCTAAGCTGGTCAATAAAATGCCATAAAAAACCTTTAGTAAACCCTTACCTGTGATGAAGTGATCACTGCAAACTACAACATTTTCTATTCCACTTCTGATCATCTTGCAGCCGGAGATTATGATCCACTATTCCGTCTTCATTCAGTAAATTTCAGTAAGTCCTTTTGTGTTGCAGTGCTTTCAGGACACGAACAATAGCAATGCTTGTTTTTGTCCCGGTTGCATGGAATTTGGGCATTTTTACACCAAGTTAACAATCTAAATAAAGCCTGCAGCACACTAGATGCGATTTTGAGAAGTGAAGTGGTCACACAGCACATGCCGCTCTGCACCGCTGAACACTTTTTGGAAAGTCACGTGATAGTCATTACGTGGGACTTGAGAACAGGAAGCAGGAAGTGACTCTATTCTTTATACGTGATAGACTTGCCGTCTTATTTTTGTGAGACTCTAATTCATTAACAGTGGGTAAGTTCGCTATTTATTAAAATATTTTAAGATCTGTAACAATTAAATTTACATATTATTTAATGAACCATAACATGTGAGATTCCATAGAAACTATGAAATCAATCTTATGGATCTGTGGAAAACTTAAACCAGAAGATTGGAACTTTTTATTGCAGGGATTATTTAACCACTTCGTATTAACTCAGAGACAAAAGGAAGTTTTAAAAGTTTAAAGATTTATTACTAAACAAATTAAAACTAGACTAACTTTAAACACTAAATGTATGGTGTAACTAAGGTGAAGTGAGACTGAGAATGCTGTAGTGTGGAATGTTGTTCAGAACCAGCAAATCCGGAGAAACGTTGGTTACGTATTGTAACCCCAGATTCTATGAGTCTAGTCGCAGCCCTTAAGCGAGCTACTATTGGAAGGGTGATCTCAGCATCAGCCAATCATGAAGAGCTTAAATGTACACCCACCACGTGGGCACCCCTTGTGGGTTATATAAGTGGAACGACCCCACTGTTCGCCTCCGATGGCTCTTAGTCCTAACAGAACCAGTGGGGCCAGTGGCTTAAGGGCTGCGACTAGACATAGAATCTGGGGTTACAATACGTAACCAACGTTCTATTTCGTCTAGTCTTAGCCCTTAAGTGAGCTGCTATTGGAATAATGCGCAGCTGGATGGGTTTACGCCACACTGGTTAGCTCAACCAATGGACACACCCAACAAGCCTCCTTTTAGTGAGGGTCGCTCAGCCTCAGCCCAGGGCTTAAAAGGCTGAGGCAGCCAGATATAAGAGTGAGGCCCCCCACTAAAAAATATCATCCACAAGAGGATGAAATTCATTCAAGTAAGGCTGATGTGGTGCCATAATGCTTTCACTCACTGAGGTCCAAGCACTGAACGAGTGATGGATCCTGAAGACACATCTCGTAAATACTAACGAGTAAAGGAACAGGGTGAAGCCCATGAAGCAGCCTGACAAATGACTTCCACATAAGAGGAAATCCCTCTGGCTGAGTGAGCCCTGAGTGTCTCAGGGGGATCCCGCCCTGCTGATGTGTAAGCGAGTGAAATGGCGTCACGTAGCCAGAGTCAAAGGCGCTGGGCCAACAGCGCTTGCCCAAGGGAAGACTCCCTGTAGTACACAAACAGGCTTTGTGAGCAGCAAATCCCTGAAGTGCGTGACACATATCGTGCGAGCGCGCGCACCGGGCAGAGAAGATGGGAAGTCGCCTCCTCATCAGAATTATGGGGAGGAGGAAAAAGTCCAGCCAATGAAAATTGACCTGGATTTGAAGGAAGCATTAATGTTTTTGGGCACAAAGGCTGGGTTGGGGCATAAAACAGCAGACCCGCCATCTTCCCGGATCCTGAGGCATGCGGGAGCCACTGAGAGGGCGAGTTAGGTCGCTCACTCTCTTGACTGATGCCAGTGCCAGCAGCAAGGCAGTTGTGACAGGAACTTGAGTGAGACCTGGTCCAAGGGTTCAAATGGGGCTTCAAATAAGCCACGCAGAACCACCGTTAGATCCCACTGGGGAACTAGCGGGCGGGACACAGGCCTGTTCCTTCTGACACCTTTTAGAAAACGTTTTGTGAGGGGATGACTGAAAACCGACCCATCACCAAAATCCTGGTGACAGGATGAGATAGCTGCAGCATGTTTTAATAGTGCTGAATGTGAGGCCCCTGTCCATCAGTATCTGCAGAAATGATAGGACATCCGCCAGCTGGCAGAAGAGCGCTTGAACATTCCACTCTGTGCACCATTTCTGGAAAGCAGCCCATTTAGCAGCATAAGATGTGATGGTAGAAGGCACCCGCGCACTCTGAATCGTGGTGACCACATCATGCGGCAGCCCAGAAACCCCTAAGCGTGACCGCTCAGCGGCCAGACCCACAGCCATTGGCCTATTTCTGGAGGATGTTTGATTATCCCATCCGCCTGGGGAGGGGCATCCTCCCTTCGCGGGAGTCTCCACGGGGAGCCGGACAGTAGCGCTTGCAGGTCCGGAAACCATGACGCGGACAGCTATCTGGGAGCCACCAGAATTACCGAGAGCTGTTCTGACCGAACTCGGTCCAGGAGACGGGGAATCAGAGGGACTGGTGGAAACGCATAAAGGAGCGTTCGAGGCCAGGGCTGGTGTGAGAAGGCGTCCGCCCTGAGCGGGGGTTGGTCCCGGGGACTCAGGGAAAACCACAGGCGACACTGAGCGTTTTCGCGAGCCGTGAACAGCTCCACAGACGGTTCCCCGAACCTTATCCAGATGTGCGGAATGCAGACGCCAGTCGGAGCCGCGGGGACCCCT
>SSNQ01000108.1:175581-190723 GCA_006942095.1 Nothobranchius kuhntae
AAAAGCATTTAAAATAAATACCATACACAGTTGAGGAAACGTTGGTTTAAGTACCTGATATGAAGTGGCCGCTGCATAAGCGAAAACCTTTACTCTCGGGATCCCACAGTTTCATTTTCGCCCGGTCACTAGGGCGTTTTATTATAATGATCCAACGTTTGCGGCGCTCCGGATCTTGGGGAATCCTGTAGATGACTCATTCCTTATGTCGTCCGCGTCTGTTCTGCATCCTGGGGCACAACAGGAATCTACCATATTTCCCGTTTGATTGAGTTTTCTGACAATAACAAATAGTCCAGCTGCCGGCTTCTGCCTGCCAAATGGCGCCGTTTCGATTTGAACTGTTGCATGCCGGGAGAAGTGACGTCAACTCCCGGAGCTCTATGGCAGCCAGCCTCGTCGTGCTCCTCGCGAGGCTCGTCGACCTCCGCGTTGTACAGGAGGGAAGAAGGGCTATGGCAGCCAGCCTCGTGGTCGACCTCCGTGTTGTACCGGAGGGAAAAAGGGCTATGGCAGCCAGCTTCGTCGTACTCCTTGCTGTCGATGACATTGTCCAGTCGGTAGGAGCCAGCCGGCTTCTGGCCGACGTTGAAGAACTGTAACGCCTTGTCCAGCGAGTACGTGCCAGCCACCGGAATTTCTTCGTAGGTGGTGGGGGTGAAGTACTCGACCCGGCGGACCTTTTCAGCCACGGGCAGAGCGGTACAAAATGGGCACGAGGCCTGGGGGTCAAGGCCAGGCCAGCGTGGTGAGCCCCGAGACAGACCTTACACTTGGCGTGCAGGTCGCCGCTGGAGATGGAGCCCGTCTGGCAGGCCGGGCAGGTCCTGGCGTTGCTGGACATGGTCGGTGAGTAGATTTTTCTTGTATAATTGCTCTTAAAGGAAGCTCTTAAGCTTGACGTGAAGAGAAAATGGAGGCGAACAGTGGGGTCGTTCCACTTGCATAACCCACAAGGGGTGCCCACGTGGTGGGCGTACATTTAAGCTCTTCATGATTGGCTGATGCTGAGATCACCCTTCCAATAGCAGCTCGCTTAAGGGCTAAGACTAGACGAAATACAACGATTAGTTCTGATGGGAGTGAAGATGATGTCTTCGCGCTAAGCTTTGACTTGGAGATTTATAACACACATTGAGACGCCATTCTGCCTGTCTACGTACCCTTGGCGGAAGTCCTCATCTAGATCAGGTGTAGAGGTCCAGCTTGGACCTTTCTGGAGCCGAAGCCTGTAGCACAGCCACGGCCGCCGACCAGTCCTGTCTTTGAGATACTCCCAGGTCACGACAGTTTTATTGGCATCTAGCAAGACCCGAACGGAGTCGTGATGGTTCAGCTTTTATTCTGAAAGGAACTGTTGCAGCAGTTGGAACAGCAACAGGTTTATCCAGCTTGTCGTTAGGTTCTTTCGGCTGAAGAGGAAAGTTACGGATTGGCCACTCCGACAACTTCTCTAGAACGCTTTGAACTGGAGTTTAAGATGATGTGGGCATAGTTTTATAATTTGGATGTTTTGATTCATGGTCGAATGAAAATAGGACAGATTTACCAAGCACCACCAAAACCACGCCTCCGTCAGATCTGGAAGATTCTGATTGGATCAGTAAAAGCAATGTGTGATGTGTCTTAACCTTACGTGTAATCAGTCTCTAGTGGAAACATTTGAAGTTATATTACTTATTATATTCTGTAGGATTATAATATCAAGTAATTAATATTTACATTTCACAAATTGGTTCACATCTTATTATTGACTAACACTTTGTTTGATTAACTTATTAAAACTAGAGTTCTTTGATTTAATAAAAAGACAGAGTCCTTTGTCTTCATTCTTCTCTTGGGCTAGAAAGGTGAAACAGTTTAGAAGCAGAGCATGAGACCTTGAGCAATATCTCATGCAGATTAGTTCTTGCTGAGGAGAGGGGGGAAATGACTTTCAGGTGGAAAACAGTGATTCCATTCCATTACAGATCAATAGTACTTTAACGTTATCAAAACTGCGGTTAGGTTTGTGCCGTAAACCCAGCTACTATAAGAGACAGGCCTTTATTTACCCTCCTTGACAGCGAGACCGGCCATTATAATAACTGGCCGGTAATGAATCAGAGCAACGAACGCACTTTGTGCTGAGGTTTCTGGATTCAGCGCTGCTTTCAAACGTGAGCGTGAGTCCGCTCGGTGTCGTTAATCATTTTTAACGGGCTGACTCCGACACGTGCCGGTGAACCAACCCACCCACCTTCATGTCGCTAGTGTTCCACCAGGTGGTGATGTTAGCCCCAGGCTCTGGTTAGCTTCCAGCTAAAAGGCTACAGCACTCTCCTCCCAGTCCCACCCTGCTAAAGAGGGCCTGGAAAAGTTCCCCACACATCAAAGTGATTTTTCATTTATGAGCTTTTATAACCTTGTTAATCAGGATAGTTGATTTGCTGCTGCAAATAAACTGTCAGTCAGAAGCTCTGCTAGCCGGTTAGCTTAGAGGAGCTAGTTCAATTTGTTAGCTTGTTATCAGAATCATAGTTGCAGTTTCATCATCTGAGCTGCTTTTTAAAATCTAGGTAAACTTGTTCAATTTGGGGTTAAAAACAAACGTTTTCACATATTTTCCATGTAGGTTTTTGCCAGTTCCTCTTCTGAAAGATAGACAATTGTTTTTCTCTTTCCCTCAGAAAATCTTAATATTCTCCTAGTTTGGCCCAGCACAGTTCACTTCCCAGTTACAGCAACAGCCTTATATCATAACCACATAAGTGGAGAAAATGTTCAGTAGCATTGAGAGAATTTGCTGTTGCATTTAAGTGATGTTAACTATTATTTAACATTTAAACTATTTATTCAAAAAACCCTGGTAAGGGATGTTTTTCTGTATTTGGAGCATCAGAAAAGTTTTATGGTGGAGGTGATGTTTTAAAGTCACTGAGAAACTGCATGCATGCAGTTTGTTTTGCTGCTAATACAGTAGCAGGTGCAGCTGCTAATACAGCAGCAGGTGCAGCTGCCAATACAGTAGCGGGTGCGGCTGCTAATACAGTAGCGGGTGCAGCTGCTAATACAGTAGCGGGTGCAGCTGCTAATACAGTAGCGGGTGCGGCTGCTAATACAGTAGCGGGTGTGGCTGCTAATACAGTAGCGGGTGCGGCTGCTAATACAGTAGCGGGTGCGGCTGCTAATACAGTAGCGGGTGCGGCTGCTAATACAGTAGCAGGTGCGGCTGCTAATACAGTAGCAGGTGCAGCTGCTAATATAGTAGTTGAAATGACGCTATGCATTACGGGGCTCCCAGGGGCAGATAAGAGTTGGTCTCTCTCCGAGAATAATTATGAATTTAACAATGATTACTGCCTGATGACATTTTCCCACATCTGCAAAGCTCACTGGAAGGACACAAACCGAGGATGATATTTTCCTGATATAGGGTTTATTACTCAAGTAAGGGTAAAAAAGTATCTGATTAGAAGGCTACTTGAGTACTGAGTATCATCTGATCTAATATTTTTAAATGATGACCTCAAACAGACAAACATTAAGAAGTTATGGGCAAATATTGGTATTTTAAAGACTAAAGGGAAAAAATGTAAACAAATAAACAACATAATTACAAAATAACAAATTTTAGGCAAAATTTAGACGCAAACTGAGGACAATATTTCCTGACATACAGGGTTTATATAACTGTGTGAAAATGTAACACATTTAAAAAAAATACCGCGATAATACCGAAAACCGTGATAATTTTGGTCACAATAACCGTGAGGTTAAATTTTCACACCGTGACAACCCTAGGTTTTAGTTTTTCTTTCTTTATGAGAGGGACCTCTTATATCTCGGTATTGGAAATTAAGTCAGACAACATTGGATGTCAGATATCAGTAAAAAAAAAAGAAAAAGAAAAAAAAAGCATGCCTACTTTATTTTTTGTTTGTTGTTATTTTTCCAGGGCTGCACTGTGGTTCAGTGGCTAGCATTGTTGCCTTGCAGCAAGAAGGTCCAGGGCTCACTAATCCTGGGGACTTTCTGCATTGAGTTTTAATGATCTCCCTGTGCTTGCCTGGGTTCTCTCTGTGTACTCGGGCTTCCTCCCACAGGCCACAAACACGACTGTCAGGTTAATTTCTCTGTCTAAATCAGGAGTGGGGAACCCTGGTCCTCAAGGGCCGGTATCCTGCATGTCTTTGCACCAACCCTTCTGATTCAGTGGTTGATTCACATGTTCTGCAGCTTTTCAGGTTCCGCAGAAGCTTGTTAATCACCTGCTGATTGAAATCAGGTGGGATGATGCAGGGTTGAAACTAAAATATGCTGGATAGTGGCCCTCGATGGACCAGGGTTCCCCACCCCTGGTCTAAATTATCCTTAGGTGTGAGTGTGTGTGCTTGGTTGTTTGTCCTGTGTGTCTCTGAGTTGCCCTGCGATGGACTGGCTTCCTGTCCAAGGTGTACCCCGCCTGTTTGCCTGAAGCGGGTTCAGATAATGGATGGATGGATATTCATTCATTCATTCATTCATTCATTCAGCACCCCTCTGTCCTGCATGTTTTTTGTGTTGCTGTTTCCAACAGCATTGTTTCTCTGCTGCCACACACCTGACTTAAATAAATGAGGGATTAACAGGCTTCTGCAGCACTTGATGTCATCCTAAGGAGGCAATGCAAATATGTGAACCAGTGTGCTGTAGCAGAGTAATGGAAACATGCAAGACATAGAATGTCTTGGCACTGCGGACCAGGGTTGAGAAACACTGCTGTAGAGGATGAGCAGATTCCTGTTGGACTTTTCCCATGAAGATTACAACTTGGACACAGAAAGACACAGTGAAGGAGTGTGGCAGCCTCAGCTGTCTGAGTCAGTTTGACCTGACCATCTCCAGGCGATGAGAGCTGATTCCCACTGCAGAGGTGGGAATCCACCCTTTTCCAGTTGAGGATTATGGACATGGAGGCGAAATCCTCATCCCAGCTGCTTCCCACTCAGCCTCGCAATGCTCCAGTGCATTCCAGAGGTTCAAACCCAGTGAGGCCAACAAGATCACATCATCTGCAAAAAGAAGCAATGACAACTTTAGTCTCTCTGTTTCCTGTGCAACCCTGTCAAAGTTCGGCATCAATGTCTTAGTAGGAAGCCCATAATTTACCATTTGTAGTTGTCAAATAAACATGAATGAACACTGATGGGCTGATAAACAAAACATAATAGTTATTTTTCAAATATGTGATGCAGCTGAATTTTGGGAAGTTTTCTCATTTGTACTTCATGTTTTGTTTCTTTTTTTTTTTAGCCCCGAGAAGGCCACCACATCTGGAAGATGCACATGGTGAAAGGTCAGGAGGGCCTCGGCATGCAGATTACAGGGGGGCGCGGTTCCAAGCGGTCTCCTCATGCCATCATCATCGCTCGTATAGAAAAGCAAGGTGCTATTTACAGGTACAGGTGGTCTTGGTAAACATGCCTGTTTGTATGCCTGCATGCAGTAAACCCAGTGTTGTTTTTGGCAGCCATCTTGGTTTTAGTTTTTTTGGATGAAAACGCATTTTAATTTTATTCAGTTTTATTCCGCTGAAACTCAAAAATGTTTTAGTTGACAAAGATTTTGGTTTTTTAGTTTTTACAAAAAAATTAAATGTGGTATTAGTCTTTAACAAATGAATGTATGTCACATGTATACTCTCAGCTACTGGAATGACAGGGTTCACGCGGGGTCTTACAAGTCTTAAAAGCATTGAATTTAGGAATTTGGAAATAATACATTATATCATCCTTTCTCTTTCACCTCTGTCTCCGTGTCTGTTCGGAATTACAAAGCATCCAAAAGCAATAACAATAAAGTTTTAAGTATCAGGCGTGATGTTAAAAGCAAACGCTTTGATGCTTCACAGCCAGACAGGATGGGGGTGGGGGGTGGGGGGGTGGAAATGATACATTGAAAAGTCTTTAAAAAGTCTTCAATTTTATTTGTCCTCTAAATTTAAACTTGTCAGCCACAATCATTTACAACGTAGCATTAATAATGAGTGACAGAACCAGTAATTGAGAACTCAGGACAGCCTCAGGTCAAAACACTCCTGACGTATTCAGCTCCTACGCAACCGCAGTGACACAAAACGCAGACCTCCAAAGGGACTTGGCTTAGTTTGGTTTAACTAAACTTTGCATCACGTACAGACAAGTGCATCGTGATTTCTTTTCACCAAAAGACCCTGAGGATTACGTCAAAATTATGTGTGTGTGTGTGTGTGTGTGTGTGTGTGTGTGTGTGTGTGTGTGTGTGTGTGTTAGTATGGATGCAGGAGGGGGTGTGTTCATGTGTGTGAATCGATGCAAATGAGAGTCGGTGTGTGGTCGGGGGCTCGTAATGGCAGAAGAAGAAAGGGGATCTTGAAGGCTAACTTGAATCTGGGATTGAAATAAAAACATGCCATAAAGACTAATCTGAATTCACTAACCAGGCTTAGCACAAAAGTCAGCCAGATGAGATGTTTCATAGACCTTTTTCCGTCGCCAAAGAGGTGTCCCGTGGGCTGGTTCAGCTGGTCCAGAAGCTTCAGGGGCCGTAGGACTTTTTGGCACCTCAGCTTAGGTCAACGGTGTCTGTGGTTCAGGAGAATCTCATTCCCCGGGAGTGGCTGGACTTTAGGTTCCTTCACTTCAGCGGCCTCGAAACGTGGAATTCAGATCGCGGGCCCAAATTATTCCAGACGGAGTCGAATCATCAAACTGTTCCAAATTGCTCTTACTCTTAATATGAAAACTCGACGAACACACAACTTCCGGTTTCACGTAGGAAGTCAAAACAAAACAACGGAGTTGCTTCTAAGTCTTTACAGTAACTTTTGAGAGCTAATTACTGTAAAGCGCCCAGTTCTTCTGGGCCAGATGGAAAACAGCCTGCAGGGATGTGCTTAAGGCGTCCTTTTTTCTTTTTTCTTCTGCTAACATGAGGTTTGCACTTTGGCTTTATAACCTTCTGGGTCACACCCACATGTATTTCACTCATTAACCACTGGACACTGGATGGCACTGTGGCTCTTTCAAATAACCTCTACCTTCTCCAAGATGGAAAGTCCATGATCACAATTTAACACAGTTATTCATATAAAGCTAAAAAAGTATTACTTTAGCATCAAAGTATTACTTTAAACATGAAATAATACAATTCATGTCTTAAAACTTAACAGTTTTACCATTAGCATGAATTTTCACTGGAGAAGCAAAAATTGGCAGAGGTTTAACATAAAAGAAAAAACACAAAACAAGCAGTTAGGTTTGCAACTGATAAGATTTTAACTTAGAGCACCTTGATTTCTAATGGTGAACAAATTTAAACACCTTTTAACTGTGGATCAGAGTCTTAATAAAGACTAAATTCTGCAGTCTTCCAGAATATGCCGTGAAGGTTTTACAAGCACTCAAACCTTGGGGGAGAGTCAGGGCTTGGCAGGTTGACATGGAACAGACCAAGTCCTGATAATGTCCATCTTTTCGATTGCTTAAGGAGGGAAACAAACAAGTCACTTGGTAAATTTACATTCCTGGGAGAAAATGTAGGACTTAGCCAGATGTTCGAACTGCGGGCCAGTTTCAAATTCCCCTTTTTGTTTTTTTCTGCTAAATGTGAGAGGAAAAACTTTGTGAAAATAGTTAAGTTCTCCTTCATGTGAATGCAAACAAAGTTAATCTGAGGATATGAAATGTGGATTTCCGCTACACTTATTTATTTGTAATCAAAATTGTTTTAAAAATGATACAACTCATGAACTCCTCCTTGAACCGTCACCTTATCATGGTGGAGGAGTTTGAGTGGCCTAATGATCCTAGGAGCTATGTTGTCTGGAGCACTTTGTGCCCCTGGTAGGGTTTCCCATGACAAATTGGTCTTAGGTGAAGGTTGAGACAAAGAATGGTTCAGAGAATCTTTTATGGATGTAATTTCAAAGAGTCGGAGTACCCGGCCCTGAGGGTTACCGGGGTCCCACCCTGGAGCCAGGCCTGGGGTTGGGGCCAGTGAGCGAGCACCTGGTGGCCGGGCTTTCGCCCATGAGGCCAGGCCGGGCCCAGCCCGAACCGGATACATGGGCTCATCCAACTGTGGACCCACCACCCGCAGGAGGAACTTGAAGGGTCCGGTACAGTGTGGATCGGGTGGCAGACCAAGGCAGGAGCCTTGGCGGTCTGATCCCCGGACAAGGAAACTGGTTTTTGGGACATGGAACGTCACCTCGCTGGCGGGGAAGGAGCAGGAGCTTGTGGCAGAGGTTGAGCGGTACCGGCTAGATATAGTCGGACTCACCTCGACACATAGCATTGGCTCTGGAGCCCAAGTCCTTGAGAGGGGTTGGACACTCTCCTTTGCTGGAGTTGCTCCGGGTGAGAGGCGGAGGGCTGGGGTTGGCTTTTTGTTAGCCCCAAGACTCTGTGCCTGTGTGTTGGGGTTTACCCGGGGGGGTGAGAGGGTAGCTTCCCTGCGCCTTCGGGTTGGGGAATGGGTCCTGACTGTTGTTTGTGCTTATGGGCCAAGTATCAGTTCAGAGTACCCACCCTTTATGGAGTCCCTGGGACGAGTGCTAGATAGTGCTCCATCAGGGGACTCCATTGTTCTGCTGGGGGACTTCAATGCTCACGTGGGCAATGGCAGCTTGACCTGGAGGGGTGTGATTGGGAGGAACGGCCCGCCTGATCTGAACTCGAGTGGTGTTTCGTTATTGGACTTCTGTGCAAGCTGCAGTTTGGCCATAACGAACACCATGTTCGAACATAAGGATGCCCATCAGTACACTTGGTACCAGGGCAGTCTAGGTTGCAGGTCGATGGTAGACTTTGAAGAAGAAGAAGAAAATATCATTTCTATAGCACTTCTCAAGATAAAAATCACAAGGCGCTTCACAAAAACAAAAACTGTAAAAATATAAAAAAGCATTTAGAAAATGTTTAAAAAAAATATATAAAATGATTAAAATTAGACAATTGTAAAAAAAAAAAAGTAGTCGTATCATCTGACCTGCGGCCGTATGTTTTGGACACCCGAGTGAAGAGAGGAGCGGAGCTGTCAACTGATCACCACCTGGTGGTGAGTCGGATCAGATGGCAGGGGAAGATGCTGCGTAGACCTGGCCGACCCAAAAGCATAGTGAGGGTCTGCTGGGAACACCTGGCAGAAGAACCTGACAAGACAGTCTTCAATTCCCACCTCCGGCAGAGCTTTGACCGCATCCCGAGAGCAGTGGGCCTTGTTCCACTCTGCGATTGTTGAGGCGGCTGTTGCTAGCTGTGCTCGCAAGGTGGCTGGTGCCAGTCGTGGTGGCAACCCCCATACCCGCTGGTGGACACCAGAGGTTTGGGAAGCCGTCAGGCTGAAAAAGGAGGCCTACAGGGCGCGGCTGGTCTGTGGGTCTCCGGAGGCAGCAGACAGGTACCGGATAGCCAAGCGGGGTGCAGTTGCTGAGGCAAAATCTTGGGCATGGGAGGAGTTTGATGAGGCCATGGAGAAAGACTATCGATCGGCTCCAAAGAGGTTCTGGCAAACTGTCCAGCACCTCAGGAGAAGAAGGCAGCAACTCGCTCACACTGTTTACAGTGGGGATGGGAAGCTGCTGACGTCAACTGGGGCTATGGTGGGACGGTGGAAGGAATACTTTGAGGAGCTCCTCAGTCCCACCTACGCGCATTCCGGGGATGAACCAGAGCCGGGAGACCTGGGGATGGACTGTGCTAATCTCGGGGGCAGAAGTTGCTGAGGTAGTCAAACAACTACACATCGGCGGAGCCCCGGGGGCGGATGAGATTCGTCCTGGGTATTTCAAGGCTATGGATGTTGTAGGGCTGTCGTGGTTGACACGTCTCTGCAACATTGCGTGGTCATCGGGAGCAGTTCCTGTGGAGTGGCAGACCGGGGTGGTGGTCCCCATCTTTAAGAAGGGTGACCTGAGGGTGTGTTCCAACTATAGGGGGCCCACACTCCTCAGCCTCCCTGGAAAGGTTTACTCCAAGGTACTGGAGAGGAGGGTCCGATCGATAGTTGAATCTCAGATTGAGGAGGAGCAATGTGGTTTTCGTCCTGGCCGTGGTACTGTTGACCAGCTCTATACCCTTGCAAAGGTGATGGAGGGGGCATGGAATTTGCCCAACCAATCCACATGTGTTTTGTGGATTTGGAGAAGGCTTATGACCGTGTCCCCAGGGGCACCCTGTGGGGGACGCTCCAGGATAATGGGGTGGATGGCTTTCTGTTAAGGGCCATTCAATCCGTCTGTGAAGGTTCTCAGTCATCCAGGTCATTGTAGTCTAATGAGCTTTGAAAGAAAAGCGTCTGGACTTCTTTGAGTTGCTTGAAGCCGTTTCACCTCTCATCCAAGAGCTTTCTTCAGTTCTAAGGTCAAATGGTGGAGAGTCCCAGATTTAAACCCAGTGGGAGTTTCCCCCCGAAAAGGGAACAAAAGACCCCCTGATGATCTTCTGCATAAACACATGAGCCAAGGTGTGAGGGTGGGTGTGGGTCCTATTCAGTCAGAGTTTCGGGTGAGCTCATTGTGAAGCCTGGCCCCACCCTATCATGTGAATTCCTGAGGTCAGATGGCCCAGGATATGCGTGGGCGTTGAGGCATCTGGGAAGGGATCTCAAAACTGGATTATAGATGGCAGACAGTTGGTGTCGTAAACCACCGCCTCTGTTCAAAGATGGTTGCTCACAGTGGACATACATGGCTTCCTTTACTCTTCTTTCAAACCATCTGTCCTCTCTGTCCAAAATGTGAACGTTGGCATCCTCGAAAGAGTGACCTTTGTCCTTTAGACGCAAATGAACTGCTGAGTCCTGTCCCGTGGAGGTGGCTCTTCTATGTTGTGCCATGCGCTTGTGAAGTGGCTGTTTGGTTTCTCCGATGTAGAGATCTGGGCATTCCTCGCTGCACTGTACAGCATTCACCACATTGTTCAGTTTGTGTTTTGGAGTTTTGTCCTTCGGGTGAACCAGTTTCTGTCTGAGTGTGTTGCTGGGCCTGAAGTACACTGGTATGTTGTGTTTGGAGAAAACCCTCCTGAGTTTCTCTGATACACCGGCTACATAGGGGATGACAAGGTTGTTGCGTCTGTCTTTCTCATCCTCCCTCGCTGGTGTCTGGTCTTCTTTTCTGTGCATCTTTGCTGAATTTATAAACATCCAATTAGGATAGCCACATGTTTTAAGTGATTCATGTGTGTGTTCCTTCTTTTTCCCTTCCGGCTTAGAGGGAACATGTTCTGCCCGGTGGTGTAAGGTCTTGATTACTCCAAGTTTGTGTTCCAGAGGGTGATGTGAGTCAAAGAGGAAGTAATGGTCTGTGTGTGGGGGCTTTCAGTACACTTCAATTTTGAGGTTGCCATTTTCTTCAAAGTGCACAGCGCAGTCCAGGAAAGGCAAGCAGTTGTCCTTTATGTTTTCCCTGGTGAACTTGATGTTTTTGTCCACGGCGTTGATGTGCGTAATGAAGGATTCCACTTCTTGTGTTTGATTTTGACCCAGGTGTCATCCACATATCTGTACCAGTGGCTGGGTGCTCTCCCTTTAAAAGAGCCAAGAGCCTTTCGTTCCACTTCCTCCATGTAAAGGTTGGCTACAGTAGGTGACACAGGGGAGCCCATGGCGCAGCCATGTTTTTGTCTGTAGAAACCTTCGTTGTATTTGAAATATGTGGTGATGAGGCAGAGGTCTAACAGTGTGCAAATCTGATCGGGTGTGAAGTTGGTCCTGTCCTCCAAGGTGCTGTCTTCTTGTAGTCGTTTTCTGACAGTCTCCACTGCCTCCGTAGTGGGTATGTAATTGAAGAGGGAGACTACGTCAAAGGACACCATGGTTTCATCTGGATCCAGGGTAAGTTTCTGGGCCTTTTATTGTGGGCAGTATAAGGTACACCTGTGCACTACTCATGATGTAGGATCAGCATCTTGATGTGGCACACCTGTGAGGTGGGATGGATTATCTCAGCGAAGCAGAAGTGCTCACTATCACACATTTAGACTGATTTGTGAACAATATTTGAGAGAAATGGTGATATTGTGTATCTGGAATGCATTTTAGATCTTTAACACTAGAACTCCCAGAGACTTGTCATTCGACTGGACGATTGTTATCTAGAGCCCCCTTCAGACAGGCCATGAAAAACGGAAATGTTCCGGACTCTGTCCGTAAGACCTTTAAGTCTGAATACAAACATCCGGATAACGTTTTCCGTGATTAAACCGGACGACGCCCCTAGTAACAGGTCCGGACTTGTTACGGACAGGGGGGCTGCTTCAGACTGGTGAGGTCGAGTTCCGGACAGGGAGGAGGGGGAGGAGGAAGGGACCGGGGGACGCTGTGCGCACCTAGATAGCTCGCTCCTGTAGCATGCGGCGAACCATGGCAGCTCGCCTCCTACGGTACCATCTAGACGCGCGACGGAGCGCTTCTCACCGCTTCAGTGATTCCTTTAACCATTGAGCTTCACCATCCAGGTCTCTTATGCATCTTCGTGTGCACAGAATTATGCTTAACATAAGTCCGATGCCCCCCCCCGTCCCGACATCTGGAACTTTTCCCTGCTGTGTGAAGGCAGCCGGTTCCGATACAAGAGTGGTGTGTCTGAAAACAGTTCCGATTAAAAACCGGATTGGTGTCCACACATATTCCAGAATATCTATCTGAAAAGGGTTTGGGATTCTTAATCACTTTGTGGATGGTTGCCTTTGTTCTGTAAATGTGGCAGTTACATGTGAATAGGTGGTGTAGTGACAATTCATTCAAAGATTCAAACATTTCAAGTTCCAAAATGTTGCCTGTCTGTTTCTCCGGTCGACCTTTCTTCTTTAGAGAAGTTCTGCTCTCTGACGTGGAACACAACTCATCATCTGAAGACAAGTCAGAACTCTCTTGAAAGAGAATGGATTCTTCCCCCATCTGAATCACAAGAACCCATATTTTGTAGCAGAGCCAAAGCCTTGGCAGCAGTGTAGCCTTTAGGCATCTTGTCTTGTTTGTTCAAGCCAAAGATTCTTGTAGTAAACTGTCCTTCGTATTCCCGAGTTTATGTTGTCATCACTGTTCACAATCCCGCCCACTGTCCAACACTCCACACCCAAGTCTGTGTATGAGTATGACTTGTTTTCTACACCTGAAAAGCAGCTTTATCATAGGTGTTATGAGCCATCTTTTCAAATGCAACTATAGCAAGTACGTCTGCTAAAAGTCACCTATTCACAATTAGCTGAACAGTTCAAGTCGGCCTTGCAGTTATCCTGCCTGTGAGGCTCTAATGGCAGGCCTCTGTTGTTGTTGGCTGGTTGTGATTTCTGACCACAATACACTTCCCAATCTGTTTATGTAACCACACATAAAAGGCATAACAGAAAATAATGGCAACAATGAAAAACACAACATAGGTACACTAACAAAACCATACATTACAGTTAGAAAAAGATTTGTACACCCCAAAGACAAGATATCAGCAGAGCACAAATGTGGAGTCCCATGCAAGCTATGCAATAAAACATACATTGGTGAAGCCGGATGGCAACTCAACACACAAACAGGAAAGGAAGTGATGCCACTAACAATAGCAAAACTAAAGAAGGCTGCAGTGATAGTCAAAAGATCAGTAAAACAAGGTAAAATAACACTTTTTCTGTGTTAAAAAAGAACCATAATGCAGTGCAAACATGAAGATTACTGAAACTGAAAAGCTAGGAGAACATAAGGATAAACTAACAAAATGATAAAACTTAACACCAAGAACAGGATCTTACTAAGTAAATCAAAGAGCAGAGGGGATAACACAACTGGAAAAAACAGAGGAAAAAAAGTAGAACAGGGGAAGAGACTCTAAACAAATAAAACTACAAAAAATGCAGTGCTCAAAGGCACAAAAACGGAAGCTAAACAAAACATGAAAATACAAATATTACACAAAAAATAAGAAAGTGAAAACTGCTGAGAAGTAAAAACTGAAATTATCAGAGGCTAGGGCTGGGAATGGCTGGACTGACACTGTGACAAGGGTGTGAGTATGAAAGCTGAAAGATAATAAATAGAGGGACAGAAAACGCAAAGATGCATAGGAAAAGGGGAGAGACATGGGAGAAACATGGGAGACATAGGACAGAAGACAAACAATTCCACATTTTTCAGGATCCCATGCTAACCTTTTATTTATTTATTTTTTTCATTTTTATTCTCATTTTTTAAATTGTTAATTCTTCATTTTATCTTCAAGTTTTTATTATATTTGTTTACTTTTTTATATTTTAATTGTTCTTTTGAAGGGACTCATGCTTATTTTTTTTATTAAGCGCTACATAAAAAATCCTTTCTTGTCATTTGTGTGCTTCTGTGAAGTCTTTGGATGGACAAGTTCAGTTAACTAGATTCAAGACAGGAGAGAGACACGTAGAGCTACTGGGCCAGCCTGAAAGACTGACCCCCAACACCCAAGCACATTCCATTCAGTGTTGCCAGATCCAAAATCCCACAATATCGTACAGAGAGGCTTAAATTATCGTTTTTCAGTACAAATTATCGTACATGATAAATTTAATAATAACGATCTATAAACGACTTCTCACTCCAATATATTATAACAAAGAAGGTGTTTTATATTGCCCTGTTTAAATAAACATCTTTAAAACCAGTAATATAATGCTTATAAACGTGCAGAGTGTGTCGGCACCACTCCGACCTCCACGCATTGACACAATATGCACATTTGCACAGTCCCATTTATTTCATTTCTACATAGGTTAAAAGCACGCGACAAAACATCACAGCAGTGGAAAAACTGACCCAATAAATGACAAAGCAGCCTACTCACCTAGTTGCTGATCTCGAACTCCTCATCTGATTCACTGTCTGTCACAGCAGAATGCCTTTAATCACCTGTACTAAGTGGTCTGTGCTTCTCATTGCAATGTTGTGCTCGGCTAAAAAGCCACAAAGCCGTGTTACTAGATGCAATGTGAAATTATCGTACATTTGAGGATTTTTGAAACTATTGATCGTACATCGTACAGAGCCCAAAATTATGGTACAAATACGATAATTATCGTACATCTGGCAACACTGATTCCATTGGCCATCATCTCTGGCTGGCTACATTTACAAATGAAAGGCAGCTAACGACCAGTGATTTAGTCATTGTTATCAA
>SSNQ01000108.1:190733-213407 GCA_006942095.1 Nothobranchius kuhntae
AATATCTATCTGAAAAGGGTTTGGGATTCTTAATCACTTTGTGGATGGTTGCCTTTGTTCTGTAAATGTGGCAGTTACATGTGAATAGGTGGTGTAGTGACAATTCATTCAAAGATTCAAACATTTCAAGTTCCAAAATGTTGCCTGTCTGTTTCTCCGGTCGACCTTTCTTCTTTAGAGAAGTTCTGCTCTCTGACGTGGAACACAACTCATCATCTGAAGACAAGTCAGAACTCTCTTGAAAGAGAATGGATTCTTCCCCCATCTGAATCACAAGAACCCATATTTTGTAGCAGAGCCAAAGCCTTGGCAGCAGTGTAGCCTTTAGGCATCTTGTCTTGTTTGTTCAAGCCAAAGATTCTTGTAGTAAACTGTCCTTCGTATTCCCGAGTTTATGTTGTCATCACTGTTCACAATCCCGCCCACTGTCCAACACTCCACACCCAAGTCTGTGTATGAGTATGACTTGTTTTCTACACCTGAAAAGCAGCTTTATCATAGGTGTTATGAGCCATCTTTTCAAATGCAACTATAGCAAGTACGTCTGCTAAAAGTCACCTATTCACAATTAGCTGAACAGTTCAAGTCGGCCTTGCAGTTATCCTGCCTGTGAGGCTCTAATGGCAGGCCTCTGTTGTTGTTGGCTGGTTGTGATTTCTGACCACAATACACTTCCCAATCTGTTTATGTAACCACACATAAAAGGCATAACAGAAAATAATGGCAACAATGAAAAACACAACATAGGTACACTAACAAAACCATACATTACAGTTAGAAAAAGATTTGTACACCCCAAAGACAAGATATCAGCAGAGCACAAATGTGGAGTCCCATGCAAGCTATGCAATAAAACATACATTGGTGAAGCCGGATGGCAACTCAACACACAAACAGGAAAGGAAGTGATGCCACTAACAATAGCAAAACTAAAGAAGGCTGCAGTGATAGTCAAAAGATCAGTAAAACAAGGTAAAATAACACTTTTTCTGTGTTAAAAAAGAACCATAATGCAGTGCAAACATGAAGATTACTGAAACTGAAAAGCTAGGAGAACATAAGGATAAACTAACAAAATGATAAAACTTAACACCAAGAACAGGATCTTACTAAGTAAATCAAAGAGCAGAGGGGATAACACAACTGGAAAAAACAGAGGAAAAAAAGTAGAACAGGGGAAGAGACTCTAAACAAATAAAACTACAAAAAATGCAGTGCTCAAAGGCACAAAAACGGAAGCTAAACAAAACATGAAAATACAAATATTACACAAAAAATAAGAAAGTGAAAACTGCTGAGAAGTAAAAACTGAAATTATCAGAGGCTAGGGCTGGGAATGGCTGGACTGACACTGTGACAAGGGTGTGAGTATGAAAGCTGAAAGATAATAAATAGAGGGACAGAAAACGCAAAGATGCATAGGAAAAGGGGAGAGACATGGGAGATATATGGGAGACATAGGACAGAAGACAAACAATTCCACATTTTTCAGGATCCCATGCTAACCTTTTATTTTTTTCATTTTTATTCTCATTTTTTAAATTGTTAATTCTTCATTTTATCTTCAAGTTTTTATTATATTTGTTTACTTTTTTATATTTTAATTGTTCTTTTGAAGGGACTCATGCTTATTTTTTTATTAAGCGCTACATAAAAAATCCTTTCTTGTCATTTGTGTGCTTCTGTGAAGTCTTTGGATGGACAAGTTCAGTTAACTAGATTCAAGACAGGAGAGAGACACGTAGAGCTACTGGGCCAGCCTGAAAGACTGACCCCCAACACCCAAGCACATTCCATTGGCCATCATCTCTGGCTGGCCACATTTACAAATGAAAGGCAGCTAACGACCAGTGATTTAGTCATTGTTATCAACCAAACAGTCATTTGACAAAGCTCTGGTAGAGCTGGGGGAATCAGAAAATGCTGGGAGTCCTAGTGTTAAGTAGCCTGGCAAGCCAGACTAAATAAATATATTATTTAAACTTTGCAAAGCAAGAATTTGGTCTAGTCCACTAGGCTAAGTGTTAAGTCCATCTCATGAAAAATTGGAGCAGAAACAAAGGTGTTGCGTTTATATTTTTGTTCAATCAATCAATCAAAGCTTTATTTATAAAGCGCCTTCCGCAACCCTGTCAGGAAGCCCAAAGCGCTGAACATGGATCAGTTGAAGGTAAATATATTGAATAAATCAAAAATAAAAGCAATTAAAATTACAAAATACAAATTACAAAATAGGTGAAACATTCTGGTACAGGACAGATGTGTAAAACAATGGATAGAGTGAACCAATGAAAACTGTGAAATAAATTCAGCATAAAAGAGGGCCAAATTCAAACATGTTCTGGAAACACCAAGTGGAGAAGGTGTGTTTTTAGGTGACTCTTAAAGACTGGCAGAGATGGGGACAGCCTAACTGAGGGTAGCAACTGGTTCCAGAGAGACGGTGCTAGGACTGAGAAAGCCAGGTCCCTGCGAGTACGACACCTAGAACGAGGGACAGCGAGCAGGCCTTGGTCAGAGGAGCGCAGAGCGCGTGATGGGGAGTGTCTGTTCAGGAGTGTGGCCAGATAGGGGGGACCACCACCCTGGAAGAAATGATAAACAAAGACGAGGATTTTGAATTGTGAGCAATAGCAAACCGGAAGCCAGTGCAGGGAGGTCAGAACCGGACTGATGTGGTCCCGTTTCCTGGTCCCAGTCAGGAACCTGGCTGCGCTGTTCTGCACAACCTGTAGGCGACGCAGTGATGACTGACACAACCCTGCATAGAGAGAGTTGCAGTAGTCAAGCCTAGAAATTACAAAGGCATGCAGTACCCGCTCCAGGTGGGCTCTCGACAGTATATGCTTGATTTTAGCAAGGCGTCTCAGGTGAAAGAAACTGGACCGGATCACAGAATTGATGTGAGCATCAAATTTAAGTCCAGCATCAACTTTCACCCCCAAACTGGTAACAACTGGTTTTGAGTAGGGAGAAAGAGGGCCAAGATCAACATAACGATCCACATTCCTCCTGTTGGGGTGAAAAACAATGAGCTCTGTCTTTCCCTCATTCAGATGTAGATAGTTGGCCATTAGCCAAGACTTCACCTCATTAATACAGGACACAAAGGACTGGATAGAGTGACCTTTCTCCTGACACAATGGAGAGTAAATCTGGCAATCATCAGCATATAGATGGAATGATAGGCCATGTTTACGAAAGATTGACCCCAGAGGTAGCAGATAAATGGCAAACAAAAGAGGACCAAGGATCGATCCCTGCGGGACCCCCCAGCGGAGCCCCTCCCAAGAAGAAAAAACATCACCCAGTTTAACGCAGAATGTCCTGTTGTGGAGATACGATCTAAACCAGTCCAGAGCTGACCCTTTGATCCCAACCCATCGTTCCAAGCGATCGAGTAGAATCGCGTGGTCAACTGTGTCGAAGGCTGCTGTCAGGTCTAACAACAGAAGCACCACAGATGTACCCTGATCTAGAGATAGATAGATGTCATTTAGGACCCTCAGTAGAGCTGACTCTGTGCTATGGCCAGACCTGAACCCTGATTGGAAAACCTCAAACAGATCAGCGACAGCTAAATGTGAGACCAGCTGCTGATAAACGACTTTCTCAAGCAGTTTAGATGTAAAGGGCAGGGTAGAGATAGGCCTGTAATTTTCAATCACAGAGACATCTGCACCAGGTTTCTTCAGGGTCGGCCGAATAACTGCTGCTTTCAAAGCAGCTGGGACAACACCTGTGCTGAGGCTCCCATTGATAATCTGACCAAGTGAAGGGCCAAGACACGGAAAGGCAGCCTTCCAGAGACGAGGCGGCAGAACGTCAAGTGGAGAGCCAGATGGCTTCTGCCTCGCAACAAGCTTACTCAGGTCAGAGTATGAAACTGTATTGAGGGAGCTCAGGGTGGGTGGTGATGGAGGAACTGGAACAGGGTCAACAGAGTTACCAGAAATAGCTGCTCTAATGCCCGATACTTTATCTACAAAGAATCTGTGAAAATCTTCAGAGTTTCCAGCAGCTGTAGGAGACATTAAGCTAGGCTCCTGATACACCAGAACTGAGTTTAGTGTTTTGTAGAGGATCTTAGGATTATTGGAGTTAGTTTCGATGATGTCTGCAAAATATGCAGTGCTGGCAGCCCTCACAGCATCCTGATAAGCAACCAGAGATGCTCTGAACAACTCACGCGAGACCTGTAGGCCATCCTTTTTCCACTTTCTCTCAGAGGATCTACACGCCCGCCTACAAGCCCGTGTGACATCAGAGAGCCATGGCTCCCTCCTAGGCCGAGACTTGCAAAGCTTGAGAGGGGCAACCACGTCCAGGACCTGATTACATAGTACATCAAAGTGTTGTGAGTAGTGTTCAGTGTTAGATGGATCTGGGTTAAAGGTCTCTAACCTTACAGACATACAGTCCACAAACTTTGAAATAGTTTCTGCATCCAGGGTTCTGAACCTAGTAGCTGGAGCTTCACACACAGGGACAGGACTTGGCAACGTAACATCATAGAGAATAGGAGAGTGGTCAGAGAACACAGGAGGCAAAGTCACAAGGTTCATGACAGGGAGACCAAAAGAGAGAACCAGGTCCAGGGTGTGACCCCTGGCATGAGTTGGGGATGATACCCATTGAATTAGATTGAATGAATCTAGCAAATTCAAAAAACCTTTAGCAAGCACATTGTCAGGACAGCAGATATGGATGTTAAAATCACCAAAAAATAGGACATAATCATATTTTAGGATGCAGTCTGCCACAAGATCACAGAAATCATTAAGGAAGTTAGAGTCAGTCTTTGGAGGGCGATAAATCAGCACAACGAGCAGGCGGGGGGAGATGCACAGTTCAAAGGAAGAAAACGACATGGTGGGTGTTAGCTGTTTACAAGGAAAGCTGGATTTAAAAACAGCAACCAGCCCTCCACCTCTGCCCCGTGATCTGGGGATATTATAACAGGAGCAGCCAGGTGGTACCAGCTCCAGCAGGGCGCTTGAGTCACCAAACGGGATCCATGACTCTCAGATGCACAGAAAACCCAAGTCATGCTGAATAAAAAAGTCACAAAGATTAAAAGTTTTGTTCAGCACAGATCTGGCATTGACTAGACCCAACCGGGTCTTCGGCGGGGCTGCAGCACCGAGATCGTGCACGAGCACAGTCTCCTTTAACTCTGTGCCCGTAACCAAGTGCAGATTCTCCCAGCAAACCCCAGTATGGCGAGGTCTTCGAGCCGATCGGCCGTGGCGCGGTGCCGGTTCACTCTCAGAGCCGGCCAAGTTTTCTGGGCAGGGTGCCGAGTAATCCAGGAGACATCTCGGAACCACCGGGTCAGAAGCTGTGCCGAATCGGGCCAGCCACTTCTTCAGGGATCCAGGCCGACATCTCACGCGCCGGCTACCTCTCTTTCCTTGTCTTCTCCGATGCTTCCTTCTCGAGCTGGGGCGGACAGAGGGCCGACACATCACGGCTTGGGGGGAGAGAGGGCAGTCCAACCAGCAGCACCATCTGTGAGGTTCCCAGCTCGCGCAGCCCGGTTCCCAGCGCACGCAGCCCGCTACATCAACTGCAGGACGAAGCCTCAGCAGCGCAGCTCGATCGTATGTCAGCAGAGGATCCACACCATTCAAAAAAGGCATCAGCGACAAGAAAATTGCATAAAAGCCAATAAAACGCCAATAAAAACCAGTAAAAAGCAAGGTACCAGTGCATAAAGAGGACGAGCAGCTCGCAGCATGCACCTGCGCGAGCGCCTTCTTACTCCTTCTCAAACTTGTTGAGTGTATGTCAGATGAAAGCAGCGCTCAGATTAAGACGTGCTTGTAAAGAAGACGGGGCAACGTCGGTTACACGGACTTGGTTTGAGTTTAAGGATTCTGATGTTGAACAGAAAACCTTCCTCAATAAAATATGCTGGGTGGCAGTGAAGTCTAATCTACATTTTTCTAACGCACCATCAGCACACAGGCCTTCAGACTTTTTTGACATCTCATAAGATTTGGTTTGAACAATTTACCCTCCATAGTTGTCAGCTGTTTCTGCCATTTATTAAAGAGATCCTGACAGGCTTGTGTCTCAGCAGCTCGAACCAACAGCTCCTCAAGCAGGGGGTGGAGTGGAATTGTGTAAGCGGGTCTATCAAGCTGGGCCTTCTATATGTCAGACAACCTGGAATTGTCCTGGTGCTCCCCATGACTAGTTACCACTGATCACGATATATATTTTTATTGCACGTGCAGGGTTTCCCCCAGCACTCTATAAGCCTTGCGGCCCACCAGGCTTTGCTTAGCCACCCGCCAGGCTAAGTGTCACGGCCTGCCCCCTCCCTGACCCTACCGTGTTCGCTGACACGAACGGCGCAACGGAACTAGAGCCCTCCATCAGCTAATGGTCTCGTTGTCTAGTTGAATTACTGAAATAAATGGACTTTGCACCAAATTCATTTATTTCCAGTTTCAGTTGTTTGTATAACTGGGTGTTTGTACTAGCATTTCTACTCTTAATGTAGTAAAAAGATATATATATGAATAAAAAATCCTTAAAAATGACAGTAGAACAGGCACAAACATGATATAAGACTTAAATTTACTCACTTTTTACACCAGAGCAGGTGTGACATATTCAGAGAATGATCAAGAACACCAACTGGTTCTGGTTGGATGACTGGAGGATAAAAGATCATGACGAGTAATTAATGATCTGAAGAACAGGTCAAGAAGGGGATGGCTGCAGACCCGTAGATTCATGCTTGCAGCAGCAAATCCAGTGTGATCTCCAGTCTGAACACAACTTTCTTGATCTTTGCTTCCCCGATGCGCTTAAACATCTCGATAAGCTGATGACAGCTTCAACACGCCTCGCTGCTTAGTCACATGATGTTTAGTCAGTCACTCGTCCCAGAAACATATAATAAACCCACAAAATTCTTTAGAAAATTATCATAAAGATTTTTGGTTGTTTCTGTTAATTTAAGACACGTTGTTTGTGATTGTTTAACAGAGTAGTGAGGACGCGGAGAGTTTTCCCAGCTGCAGCAGGTGCCACTCGTTTGTCTGACTACTTTCGTAAACTTCTGTTAAGGGCAACGGACTATTCTGTCTGGTGCTTTCAGCGCTGCACAAATGTTACATAAATGTTAAAACTATAGCTTACCCCGACTTTTGTAAAGTTTCCAGTGCCATTCAGCAGCACCAGAGACGATCTCTAAAAAATGTCCGTGAAACATAAACAGGAAGTTTTTATTTTTTTACAAGTTAAGAAGAGAGGCTGACATGTTTCCTAATTCCTGCATCAGTCCAAGCAAGGCAATTTCTTTCTGTTTTTATTCTGTTTTAGTAGCCCTGTGCGTTGCTGTGTGCATCAGTGATATTCTGTCTACGAAAAAACGATGCAATTACAGTGAAACTCAAGCTGTGATTAAATACGTTATTTTTTCCAATTAAATAATCATAATTAATGTGTAAAAGTTCCACCCCTATTTTATACGTATACTAAAGTGTGTGTGTATATATATATATATATATATATATATATATATATACCGTATTTTCCGGACTATAAGTCGCTATGGAGTATAAGTCGCACCAGCTATAAAATGTATAATGAAGAAGAAAAAAACATATACAAGTCGTATTTTGGGGGGAAATTTTATTATTTTTCTTACAAAATCTGAGACCAAGCGTTTCACATTGCAAGACAAGCACCGGTAACAATAACAGAATAAACAACGCGGCGCAGCAGCACGCCACGGTCTCCAGCAGAGGATGGCGGTGTTTGAAACCCTCCCTGTGGGACAGGGAAGCTCATTCCTCGGTCGGAGCCGGCCCGCAGCAGCGCGCCACAGGCCGCAGCAGGTGATGGCTGTGTGTTTTTTCATTCCCAGCGGGGCAGGGGACCTCATTCCTGGTCCGGAGCCGGCCTGCAGCAGCGCGGTGAAGCCTACATAATTTGTTATATAAGTCGCTCCGGTGTATAAGTCACAGGACCGGCCAGACTATGAAAAAAAGTGCGACTTATAGTCCAGAAAATACGGTATATATATATATATATATATATATATATATATATATATATATACATATATATATATATATTTCCCCCCTAATCTGCATCATCTCTCCCTCCCCTGTAGGAGGTGTCAGAAGTGGATTTTGAACACTCCTCCTCCACAAGTCTACCAGATCTTGTCAGCACCTGTAAATCTTCCTCCTGTCTGTCTCAAACCACAGCCCTGTTCTCCTCCCAGAATCTCAACGTTAGCCAAGACCTCCATCATTCTCACCTGGTAGGTGCAGATGTTCATCGTCACATTTTGTGTTCACTGAACTCTTGTTTTTGTGCTGATCTTTTATTTGGGCTAGGTCTTGCTGCTCTGTCTTCATTCTATCTCACCTGTGTCCGTCTATAGTTAAGTGAACTTCTACATCTCTACTTTGGTACTAGTGGTGCAAAGTATCAAAAATCTCACGATTTAGATCGTATCCCGGTTTTCAGTAACGGATCGGATGCACGTGTTAAGCCTTGCTGTTTGTATCATCATTATATCTTATAGGGAAGCCAAAAGGCTGCCACTCCTCAATGATGCAGGTGGTTTTTCAAGCTCCTCTACTCCTTTGTCATGACCACCGTTGTGCTTTTCTCCTTTAGATTGAACAGGTAGCACCTCTGCCCTCCACGTGACCGATCTGTGAACCGTGGAGAGAGATCTATACAGATCACGGATCTGATGATCCGTTTCACCAAGATTGGTGCCATGTTTTCCTGCCATCTGTGTCCTGCTGTCATCAGAAGTGTTGTAATTAGAAGCTCGTCATGGATTAACTTAAATTATTTAGGAAACGAAAGGTAATTGTAATTAAAGCTGCAAGCAGCGTCATTCGGCCCTCGCAGCTCCGCGCCGCTCCAGCCTGGCGTGGCAGCCCGGGGCACCTGAGCACGTCCACGGTACAGAAACTTTGACTCCCCGCGATCCCGTACACTGCAAATAGTCACCTTGTCTGCACCAGAGCTATAGAGAGAGAGAGTTGCGACACTCCAATAGATTTCTATGGAAAGAATGGAATGCGGGAGTCACGTGGTTCATGTAGCTTCGAATAGTTCAAACAGCCCCGCTGCTGCATTGACTGCTGTTCATTTTCGGTGTTTCGGAAGGATTTTCTCCAGTAAGTTGATGAAATGTCATAATTTTGTTGCATTGTGAAGCGTTAGCCAGCCACTTCGTACCAAAATAAGCCAACGATGACATTTTATGTTGCCAGTTTTAGCTAGAAAACCTTTAATGAGCTAACTGTGTGCAGCTTGTTGGTTGTGAGCAGGACGAGGAGCTGTAGACGGTTTCTTTCAGTTTGTTTGACTCTACGTTTTAAAAATATTCCCCACAGTTTGAAATAGGTTATAAACTTTTTACATTATTAGTTTTATTTGGGATTTTTTGTACAATACGTTGCTGGTTGCTGTATCAACACGAACATGCATCAGAAATGGAAGCACAAATGGAGAGACCAATAATAAAGAAAATGGGATTGTGAAGACAAGTAATTGTTTAATATTTTTCAGTTAATAACACTGACTGCAACGAACTGCTGAAGCATGAGACAAACAGGATTACGAACGTAGGAAGATATGTTGTTCTGTTTTGTGGACTCAAGTAATAAGAATAGAATTACGACATTTCAAGAACAGTAGTCGAACAATAACTTTTAAAAATTAGACATTTTCCATAAAACTGCTCATTTCCACTTGCTTTATAATATTAGCATTTGCAATTTTGTTATTAAGGAATGACAAGAAATAAGAATTAACAATAACACAATTATCAATAAATAAATGTCAAAGAGTAACTAAAACAAAGATCTTATGTAACCATTATAGGTTAAACTGTGTCATGTGTCCATCTTCATGTTTTCATAGTGGCTGAGCGAAGAGCTGACCAGGAACAACGGTGGTGGCAAAACCCAGTTGGGTCTGTGATGGAGTGATGCACGCCTGGAGTGATTGCCATCTCATCCACAGTAAGCACACACTCTCTTTCCATCTCTGTCAGATTTTTAACCTTCAAACTGAGCATGTCACACACCTCTCCTAACACACCTGGTTCCAGTTTAACGGGCTGCATTTGTCTGTGCAGGTTCTAACATCAGGCAGAGGGATACTCATGTCCTGAAGAAACCTGCAGCCTGTTGAACCCACTGAAAAACAGAGTTGTACGGCCTCTTGGATTGTTTACTCCATTTAATGCCTCTTGTGTTTTTCATGCCTTTTTGATTTTCTGTTTACTCCCTTAGGGTTTCCAGCTGGGTTCCCTGGTTGCATCGCCTGTTCCTTTCTCCTCCTGGCCCTGACGCCAGCTCCTTATGGCTTCCTGGGATGTCCCTCTCTCCTGATACCATGGACGTAATTTTGGGGGGGACAGGGGGGACATGTCCCCCCCACTTTTTCCAAAGTCAAGTTTTGACCCCTGCACTTTTTACCATCCAAAAACAATATTACGCTATATTAAATTGACACTGGTCGAGCTCTAGGACCAAGCGGAAAACAACTGTTTGTGTTGAAGCCTGTTTCCCATTAGAGCATACTGTAAAGATCCCCCCCCCCCCCCCCCCCCCCCCCCCCCNGAAGTTAGAACCTCTCGAGTGAAAATATTCATGGCGAGACATCATTTGTACACTGAGATGGAGCAAACTGTGTCTGTGAGCACACAAGGATGTGCACAAGTGACAAACCTGTGTGCGCGCGTTGGCCAACAACCACACGGCAAACGAAAACATGCGTGCGGAAGCCTTTCTGCGAGCTCGGTTTCTGATTCTGCTCACTCGGCTGTTGGGAGTTTTGGCACTCTGGAGGCGTGGCCTGTGGCTGATCTTTTCTGTCCTCTAATTGGTAAGTTTTTTCCGCTCCTTACCCTCCACCTCATTGGCCTATTGGCTTCCTCTTGGAGCACTATGGCGGTAGCGCAACAACAATTTTGATTCAATCTTCAGTAGGAACTGTCATAGCTCCGCTGGTAGAGCCGATGACTTTCAATCTGAGGATCCGAGTTCGAATGCAGGCAAGGACAACAGTTAACATATGTGGGTTTTTTTATTCCAATGATATCTTTTACAGTTATCACCGTTCAACTGTCATCAAATGTCAGATGAAAGAGAGAGAGAGGTACAAACCTCAAATCTACAGTTACGGATCTTTTTGTCTCGATTCTAGCGTCAGTGGGAGGAACTTGGGTGGAACTAATGAGAGCACGAGTCTTAGCTACCAATCACGTTTCTCGAATTCCTGTCCAATCATTGGGAGAGGAGGGCAGGGTTCTGTCAGAGCTGAAGAGAGAGTTGCGACACTCCAATAGACTTCTATGGAAAGAATGGAATGCGGGAGTCACGTGGTTCATGTAGCTTCGAATAGTTCAAACAGCCCCGCTGCTGCATTGACTGCTGTTCATTTTCGGTGTTTCTGAAGGATTTTCTCCGGTAAGTTGATGAAATGTCATCATTTAGTTGCATTGTGAAGCGTTAGCTAGCCACTTCGTACCAAAATAAGCCAACGATGATATGTTATGTTGCCAGTTTTAGCTAGAAAACCTTTAATGAGCTAACTGTGTGCAGCTTGTTGGTTGTGAGCAGGACGAGGAGCTGTAGACGGTTTCTTTCAGTTTGTTTGATTCTACGTTTTAAAAATATTCCCCCCAGTTTGAAATAGGTTATAAACTTTTGACATTATTAGTTTTATTTGGGATTTTTTGTACAATACGTTGCTGGTTGCTGTATCAACACGAACATGCATCAGAAATGGAAGCACAAATGGAGAGACCAATAATAAAGAAAATGTGATTGTGAAGACAAGTAATTGTTTAATATTTTTCAGTTAATAACACTGACTGCAGCGAACTGCTGAAGCATGAGACAAACAGGATTACGAACGTAGGAAGATATGTTGTTCTGCTTTGTGGACTCAAGTAATAAGAATAAAATTACGACATTTCAAGAATAGTAGTCGAACAATAACTTTTAAAAATTAGACATTTTCCATAAAACTGCTCATTTCCACTTGCTTTATAATATTAGCATTTGCAATTTTGTTATTAAGGAATGACAAGAAATAAGAATGAACAATAACACAATTATCAATAAATAAATGTCAAAGAGTAACTAAAACAAAGATCTTATGTAACCATTAAAGGTTAAACTGTGTCATGTGTCCATCTTCATGTTTTCATAGTGGCTGAGCAGAGAGCTGACCAGGAACAACGGTGGTGGCAAAACCCAGTTGGGTCTGTGATGGAGTGATGCACGCCTGGAGTGATTGCCATCTCATCCACAGTAAGCACACACTCTCTTTCCATCTCTGTCAGATTTTTAATCTTCAAACTGAGCATGTCACACACCTCTCCTAACACACCTGGTTCCAGTTTAACGGGCTGCATTTGTCTGTGCAGGTTCTAACATCAGGCAGAGGGATACTCATGTCCTGAAGAAACCTGCAGCCTGTTGAACCCACTGAAAAACAGAGTTGTGCGGCCTTTTTGATTTTCTGTTTACTCCCTTAGGTTTTCCAGCTGGGTTCCCTGGTTGCATAGCCTGTTCCTTTCTCCTCCTGGCCCTGACGCCAGCTCCTTATGGCTTCCTGGGATGTCCCTCTCTCCTGATACCATGGACGTAATTTTGGGGGGGACAGGGGGGACATGTCCCCCCCACTTTTTCCAAAGTCAAGTTTTGACCCCTGCACTTTTTACCATCCAAAAACAATATTACGCTATATTAAATTGACACTGGTCGAGCTCTAGGACCAAGCGGAAAACAACTGTTTGTGTTGAAGCCTGTTTCCCATTAGAGCATACTGTAAAGATCCCCCCCCCCACCCACCCATGTCCCCCCCACTTCTAAAGTGAAAATTACGTCCATGCCTGATACCATCTCATGTCCCCCCTCACTTTCCCTCATCTCATTTGCCTCCCTGCTGCCGCTGCTTTCCTCATTCTCTGAAATTATAATGACACTATTGGAATAAAGAATCATTTTAAAATAAAATAAATACAAAAGTCTTAATATTTCAAAAGATTGGTACCACAGTTTACTTGAGTACATGTGCGGTCACTGGTCAGTGGACCAACATGCAGAGGTTCTGCTGTACTTCTCTCTGCCGGGTCCTTCCTCCTCCTTGGTTCAGGGCGATGAACAAACAGCATCAGCCCTGAGTCTCACCTTGCCTTGCCTAGTCTTAGTAAACTGTCCCTCCTCTACATGTGCCTGTAGAGTGGTGTATTAGTTTATTTCCTGCCACATTTAACAGTTTAATTGCAGCCTTGTGCAGTTGAGAGCAAAACATGTAGAGCCTTGATAGAAAACATGTGAGAGTGCACGTTAAACTCACTGCACACAGCTTTTTGTTATTGTGATCTCTGGTCATGGTGAGGTTGCTCCTGCTGACTTGAGCCAACCATTTTCTTCTTCTCTCTGCGTCTTTGGGGAAGCCATAATTCTGATTCCTCCCTCAGACCGATTGCTATATGCAGCACAGCAACCATGTAAGATAATCAACCTATAAAGGTATTATTATAATACTATTTTTGTACATGTAGAAATATTGAACTAAACCAAAAATATAGAGATGTAAAATTACATTTTAAAATTTTATCCAACCCTAAAATTAGTCATTTCAAATTTTAACCCACGGACACATTTTATTTTAATTATAATCAAAATAAAGTTATTCAAAAGAGTTTCATTAGGTCTAGAGTACATTGCTCATAATTAATGATTCAGCTTATTTGTGCATATGTAATGACTAAACATGATGTTGGTAAAATGCTTTATTAAAAATGCTATTATACAAGTTTGGTGTTCATTTTTTCACAGTTAACACTTTTTATCTACTGTGATGAACCATACAGTTTTATTGAAAATTTTTTTTTTAATTAGTCGCTATAGAAGCCAGATAAACTGGGTTATAGATGCATGTACTGTCTTCACATGAAAATATAAAGTAATGATTGTAAAATGTATTCTACTGAACATAATAGATCATCATTCAAAGCATAAACAGCTGCATGTTTTCTGCAAGGTAAGCTGGAGCAGAATTCTAGCTTTCAATAAATCACTCCGTAAAGAATGGGTTGTTTACATCTAACTTATGAACCATAAAATGTGAGACTCCATAGAAATATAAAATATCAATCTGATGGATCTTTGACTATTTTAACCAGAAGATCTGAACTTTTTATTGCAGGGATTAAGCAACACTTCGTATTAACTCCAAGGAAAGAGAGAGAGTCAGGTTTATAATAGTTAAGAAATTTATTTCTACACAATTCAAACAAGACTAACTTTAACACTCTGTGGACTGATGGACTAAGGTGGAGTGAGACGTGAGATGATGAATGATGGTGGTGTGTGTGGAATGTTATTCAGAACCAGCGGATCCGGAGAAGCATTTAGTTCTGAGTGGGAGTGAATTTTTCGCTCTAAGCTTTAGTTGGAGATTTATAACACACATGAAACGCCATCTGTTGGTCTACGTACCCCAGGGGAAGCCTCCGATCAGATCCAGAATGCCGAGGTCCTCGTGGACCCTCTTTGGTACCGAAGCCGGTAGAAAAGCAGCGGTGCCGACCAAACTAGTCTTGGAATGCTTCCAGGTCACGACAGGTTATCACTGGCGTCTCCGAGACCCTGAAGGGGTCGTGAGGTTCAGCTTTTATTCTGAAGGAACCGTTGCGGTCAGGTGTAACTTGCAACAGATTTTATCCAGCTTGTCGAGGTTCTTTAAGGCTGAAGAGGAAGTCCGGTTGGCCGGTCCGAGACTTCTCTAGAACACTTGAACTAAAGAAAAGGTGGCGTGGGATAGTTTTTATAATTGACATATTTTGGTTTACTGGCGAATCAGAATGTGACATGCAAAAGAGGGTTTATACAAACACCACAGAAAACCACGCCTAGCCAGAAACGAAGGTTCTGATTGGATCAGACAAAAGGAAATGTGTTGTGTGACTTTAGCATTACGTCTCATCAGTGTCTAGTACAAATGTCCAGGATTATAATAACTTGTAAAATACTACTGATCACAGGATTATAACATCAAGTAATAACATTGTCATTTCACAGATTGATTGAACATTGGGCTCACATTATTATTGGTAATAACAAAGTTGTTGATCATGTGTTTATCAAAATAGTTCTTCGTCTTCGCTGTAAGAGAGGTGAAGCAGTTCAGATGAGCAGAGTGCATGAAAGACCTTGGCCACTATCTCATGTAGATTAGGCTGTCAGAGACTTTATGTCTCTGCTCGAGCAGACACAGCAGATCATGACCTTTAGGTCAAAAACAGGACATTCATGACGCTACAACTTTAAAATGGATATTACAACTCGAGTTTAGGGCTTCTTGTAGGACTTGAAGTTATTAAATATGCTTATATTAGAGCAGTGTGTTGCATTACCACATCAAATTTATTTCTATAATATATTATTGTAATGTATGTGGTCTAAATGTATTCTACAATGTGTTAGGACTGTCGTGTTCCTGTAATGTAAAACAGTCACGGGCGTTCGTCTTCCTACAAATGCTCAGAAAAAATTAAATAGGCTACTTTGTGAAGGAATTAGGACATAATATATAATATAATACATACTATTATTCAATAATTACCAAAAATCGCCAGGGGAAATGTGACAATATTCAATTTTTGTGGTTTGTCCCACCAAACGCCATTCAAACTGACTTACGGCGCTGGGATGTTTGGAACTATTGAGAGCTCCATGAACCACGGGACCGCGAGTCGGTGAGTTCAAAGTGTGTCGCAACTCTCTCTTTTTATAGCTCTGGTCCGCACCTCACCTGACTTGGCATCTCCTCTGAGCCTGCCTTTAAATTATGTATCTCACCACTAGGGGGTGCTCTGTATTTACCACATGTTTATGTTTATGTATTTAGCAGACGCTTTTGTCCAAAGCGACTAACAAGTGATAATCGGCATGTTGCCCTTGAGGTTAACAACAACAATAACAACAACAACTTGACATCAATCATGGAGAGGAGGGAACAAGAAGTGGACAGTAGAGAGGGGGGACGGGTGCAGGGAAGGTGCTAGTTTAGAAGATGCTCTCTGAAGAGCAGGGTCTTCAGGAGTTTCTTGAAAAATGAAAAGGAAGCCCCTGTTCTGGTAGTGCTTGGAAGGTCATTTGTGGAACGATGCATGAGAAGAGTCTGGATTGTCCTGAGCGTGGTGTAGGCACTGCTAGCCGACAATCCTGTGATGACCAGAGCGACCGGGCCGAGACGTAAGCCTTTGCAAGAGGATTCAGGTAGATGGGAGCCGTACCATCTCGGACTTTGTATGCTAGTGTTAGCAATTTGAATTTGATGCGTGCTGCTGGCGGTAGCCAGTGGAGCTCAATGAACAGAGGGGTGACGTGTGCTCTTTTTGGCTGATTGAAGACCAGATGCGCCGCTGCGTTCTGGACCGTTTGAAGAGGTCTCACAGTACAGCCTGGAAGATCAGTTAGAAGGGCATTGCAGTAATGGAGGCGGGAGATGACAGTAGATTGCACCAGGAGCTGGGTGGCATGTTGTGCTAGGTATGGTCTGATCTCTCGTATGTTATACAGCGCAAAGCGGCATGAACGAGCAACAGAGGCAACATGATCTTTAAAGGTCAGGTGTTCATCAATCACAACACCCAGATTTCAAACTGCCTTTGAAGGAGCCAGATGTGGGTAAATCAGTAAACCATGAGTAAGGCCAGAAAATTTGGTGCAAGTTTGATTACGCAACAAGAAGACATAACTGGTTGGGAAATCATAGGGGGCGATGCCTCCAAATATAATTCTGTCCAGTAGAGCTTTTCATAGGCTCACAAAGATCGCTTTGTAATGATTTAAATGACATGTTATTTAATGAGCTATAAGGCGTAGGATTCCATAGGAAATATGAAATCCACCTTACGGATCTGTGAGGTTATTTTAACCAGAAGATTGGATCTTTTTAATGCAGGGATTAGATAACAGCTTCGTATTCACTCAGAGACAACAGAATAGAGAGAGTCAAGTTTAAAAGTTAAGAATTTTATTACTAACAAATTAAACTAGACTGACTTTAAGCACTAAATGTATGGTGTAACTAAGGTGGATGAGATGGTGAATGGGATGGCGTGTGATGTTGATCAGAACCAGCAAATCCGAAGAAGCGATTAGTTCTGATGGGAACTGAAGGTGATGTCTTCGCGTTAAGCTTTGATTAGGAGAGTCATAAACACATTCGACGCCATTTGCCGGTCTCCCTACCCATCAGAAAGTCCCCTTTAGATCAGGAATGTCGAGGTCCAGCTTGACCTTCTCTGGAACCGAGCCGGTAGAAAAAGCAGCAGTTGCCGACCAGACCAGTCTGTGAGATACTTCAAGGTCACAACAATTTGTTGGCGTCTGGTGAGACCCAAGCCTGGGTCTTGATAGATCAGCTTTTATTCTGAAAGGAACCGTTGCAGCAGTTGGAACAAAAACGAATTTTCCAGCTTGTCGTTGGTTCTTTTGGTTAAAGAGGAGAGTTACGGATTGGCCACTCCGACAACTTCTTTGGAACGCTTTGAACTGGCGTTAGAGATGATGTGGGCATAGTTTTATACTTTGGTTGTTATGGTTTATGGTCGAATGAAAAGTTGACAGATTTACCAAACACCATCAAAACCACGCCTCCGTCAGATCTGGCAGATTCTGATTGGATCAGTGAAACAATGTGTCATGTCTTTTTAACGCTACCTGTTGGAACATTTAAAGTCATACTACCTTTATATTCTATAGGATTATAATAAGGTAGTTAATATTTTGATTTCACAGATTGGTCACATCTTATTTATTGATTGGTTGGATTAGCGTTATTAAAATAGAGTTCTTTGATTAATTAAAAGAAAAGTTCATTCTTCATTCTTCTGTTGAGCTGAAAATAAGCAGGTTAGAAGGAATGCATGAGACCTTGAGACCATATCTCATGCAGACTAGTTCTGTGCAGAGGAGGAAAAAACATTAATTTCATTCCGTTACAGCTTTGTGTGAAATTTGCATGAACCAGATGTTGCATGTGTTATCTAGAGACAGACATCTTTAGGGGGCGGAGCTAAAGGGATTTGAAATAATAACCACGCCAATGTGTAAAGTGCTGTCAATTGAAGACACAGACCAAGTTTGATGCATTTCTGACCATGTTTTACAAGTTACTAAAGTTTGAACTTATTTAGGGGGCGCTGTGACCAATTACGTAAAAATCCCTTTGAGGTCCTCTTAGGTTGACAAGGATGGTTTTGTGTTAGTTTGGCGTGAATCAGATGTTGCGTGTGTTATCTAGAGCCAGAAAGCTGAAAGGGGGTGGAGCTAAAGGGATTTGAACCAACAACCACATCAATGTGTTTGGTGCAGTCACATGATGACACAAGCCAAGTCTGACACCATTCTGATGTTGCCTTTAGAAGTTTTTAAAGTTTGAACTTATCTAGGGGGCGCTGTGACCATTTACAACTAAATCCCATAGAGGTCATCTTTGGTCATCAAAGATAGTTTTCTGTCAATTCGGCATCAATCAGATGTTTCATGTGTTATCTAGAGCCAAAGGGCTGTAAGTGGGCAGCATTAAGGTTGGTTTATGCTTGACGCGTCCGCAAGGTCCGCACGGCTCAGCGCGGAAAAGTTGCGTCATTTTAACAACCACACCCCTCCACCGCGCCTCCGCACGGCCCAGAATTTCCGCAACGCGCACCTCGGAAATTTTCTAACCACACGGACGGACGCGGAAAAACATGGCGGACCGGCAAGAACTAGTATGGCAGAGGTTCGTAAATACAGACATTTGTATGATTCAGCTCTCAGAGATCACCGTGATCAACATGTTGTAAATAATTTTTGGAGAGAAATAGCTCGCACTGTCGGAAAAGACGAGGACGCTGTTAAAAATGCTGAAATGCCATGTTGTAAACAGTAATTTCTACTTCTACTATGGTGTAGTGTTGGGTGCATGCCGTAGAGCTCCATGCTGCCCCGTTCAGTTTGGGAGAATATTGGCTCACCGAAGAGACGAGCCACACGAACCATAAACGCTGCAAGTTGTGAAGCGCGTTCCATCCGCGAGCCGCATCACCGCGCGGAAAGTGAATGCGTCAAGCATAAACCAAGCTTTAAAGTGATTTGAACTAATGAGCACATACATGTGTTGAGTGCAGTTGCGTGATGACCCACCATATTTGATATAGTTTGGTAGCCTAGTGAACTAGACCACACTTTGCAAAGTTTGGTCTAGGAACGCTCCATTGGAACTTGTGCAGCCCCTAGCAGCATTCTGCTTGGCCAATCACAGCTCTATAGAGGGGTTTCAAACACATGAAGTGCTGTGATTGGTCTATAATTGTGGGCCAATCATAGCGCTCTATCTGCTTTATGAACCAATTTTAGCACTTTATCCGCTTTGTGGGCCAATCAAGGTCCTCTGTTCGTCTGGTGGGTGGGATGATGCAACATAGTGGAACAAGATGGCGACAGCTCGTTTGAAACGGTTTTTACATCAATTTTGGACTATTTGGACTTGGGCTTTATTAGAATCAGGAGCAGATAGATGTATTTAAGTTCTTTTTATTGTATTTTTTCTTTGCTAAAAGAATGTATTTTCGCCTTCTTCAACAGTGGACCACCTCGTTTACTGACATCCGTTGCGGTGAGCACATCACGTTGTTCATTGTCCAGTAGCATGCGTAGATCGTTTGAAAGACAAAGGTAGAACCCACCCCACGACCAAGAGCCGTCAATGGAGTGTTGCCAGACTAAATAATACATTTACTTAGTCTGGCTTAGCTTTTTTGTAGAAAGTATTAATGTTTTATTGTATCTAGGGGGCGCTGTCGCAAATTTACTAAAATATCCCATGGAGCAGTTTGTAGGTTAACAACAATCATTTGTGTTTAGTTTAGTATGATTTGCATCATGCATGTGTTATTCAGGGCCTACTATCCGTCAGGGGCGGAGCTAAAGTGATGGCCACAGGATTGTGTTAGGTGCCTTTGTGTGTGTGTGGCATAAAGGAAGTTTGGTGCAGTTGCGTCCTCGTCTGTAGGAGTTATTATAGTCTTAAAGGTATGTAGGGGGTGCTGTGGCGATATTAGTGTCATGTTTGAGGGTAATTTCTTGACCCACGACATGAAGAATCACCACAGAGAGACAGAAGGTAAGTTTAAATGATTTATTATAAATTGGAGAGGTAGACGAAGCTTCTGCAGGACTGGAGGGATCCGTGGGGGTCTGAGAGAGGAAGAGAGGTCAGAGTCTTGAGCAACGTGAGACAATGATGGAGAAATAAAAAGGCTTACTGTTTCCTGCATGATCCGGGTATTTGGTGGGGGGTTAGTCAGACCTGGCTGGATGGGGAGACCGAGAAGCTGCAGGTGGATAGGTGGGTGACGGAGAGCTGGCGATTAGGGGCAAATGGCAGGACTGGAATGTGGTTGATGGTTCCGGAGATATGGCAGAGAGTGAAGATGAACAGATGACTGGAACCTGGAGGAATCAGGAGAACAGAGTAGGTTAACAGGCGGACGAACAAATTCTAAAATTGTTTTAAGAAGGTCAAAAGGAGGGCTAGAAACTACCCAAGACTGAGTATCATCTGGCAATGGTGAGATCAAATCAAATCACTTTTATTGTCACGTCACATGAGCAGGTACACTGGTACAGTACATGCGAGTGAAATTCTTGTGTGCAAGCTTCACAGCAACAGAGTTGTGCAAAAATACAGTAATGTAAAAACAAGTAAAATATAAAAATGGCTAATCTAAGTATACAAATGAATAAAGTAAACAATAAGATAAGAGATATAAAATATACAGAGGCTGGTATGTGCAAAACAGTGGCATTAATGTACAGTATGGAACGTGTAATGTTGGAGTTTCAGTAGTGAGGGTGAGGTGTCTGCGAAGTGTTCAGCAGTCTGATGGCCTGATGGAAAAAGCTGTCTCTCAGTCTGCTGGTTCTGGACCAGATGCTGCAGATGTCCTGCTGCTCCTTAAATCCCCTGATCGCTGATGAGCTGATTTGGCACAGCTGGGCTCTCCAGACACACCCACCTGTAAACAACACTCAGCAGAGATGGTTATGCGCACAGATCATGACAGTACCCCCCCCCAAAGGCCGACACCCGGTGGCCGAGCAGAGGAGGAGGAGGAGGAGGAGGCGGAGGAGGCGGCAGCAGCAGAAGACCGAGCGGCGTCAAAGTCTCTGATAAGAGAAGGGTCCTCAATCCAGGAACTGGGGAACCACTGGCGATGTTCTGGACCGTAACCCTCCCAGTCCACCAAGAACTGATGCCCCCGGCCCCTGGGCCTGACGTCCAGAAGGCGCCCAACTCGAAAGCCAAGCCTACCATCAGTGAGACAAATAGGAGAAGGGGGAGCAGGAACAGGGCATAACGGACTGGATGAGACAGGTTTCAGGAGGGAAACATGAAAGACAAGGTGGACCTTCATAGACGGGGGGCAGGACAAGATGGACAGAACAGGGACTGAGAACCTCCTGAATGGGATATGGGCCAATGAAGCGAGGTGAAAGTTTCCTAGTTGTACCCTTGAGACCAATATCTTTGGTTGACAGCTAGACCTGTTGACCTGGACTGTATACAGGCGCGGGTCTGCGGTGTCGATCTGCCAGCCATTGGTTGCGCTCTGGTGCACTGAAGGGCCACCCGGGTTTGGATCCAAGTTCTCCTTGCCCGGCGGATAAACTGAGGGACTGTGACAGAGGAGGACAGATCCGAAGGGAACAGGGGAGGTTGGTAACCAAGAGATGATTCAAACGGGGACTTACTGGTTGCAGTGGAAACGTGGGTGTTGTGCGCGTACTCGATCCATGGTAGTTGGGTGCTCCAACTGGTAGGGTTTGAAGAGCAGACACATCTGAGCATTGCCTCCAACTCCTGATTGAGCCGTTCGCACTGACCGTTAGTTTGGGGGTGGTAACCAGAACTCAGGGAACAGCGGGCCCCTAATAAGGTGGCAAACTCCTTCCAGACCCTGGAGAGGAATTGGGGGCCACGATCTGACAAGATCTCCGATGGGATGCCTTGAAGCCTGAAAACATGGGTTATGAGGAGGTTAGCGGTTTCAGTGGATGATGGAAGAGATTTCACTGGAATAATGTTATCTGTATCTGTGTCTGCAATATCTGAGCTGTGTATTTTAAAACCAAATATCCACAATAAGCATTTCAAATAGTATTTTTGGACAGCATTTTACATGAATGAGAAGAAACAAATGTAACCTGCAGTGTGCTCTTTAAGAACTATTGGATTCTGTTTGTTTTCTCAGGACGCACGTCTGGATAAGTTAGATGAGCTTAATCAGGGGGAGGAGTCTACGAGCTGTTGTCGCAGCCGTACATCTGTACAGGTGTTCAACCAGACTCCAGGTTAGTTCTTCTCTCACTTATGGATCTTCTACCATATAACTCACTCTATTCCACCCTCCCTCCCTCCTACCCTCTCTCTCTTATTCATCCCTCCCTCCCTCTCTCTCTTATCCACCCATCCCTCCCTCCTACCCTCTCTCTCTTATTCATCCCTCCCTCTCTTATCCACCCATCCCTCCCTGCCTCTCTTGTTCATCCCTCCCTCCCTCTCTTATCCACCCATCCCGCCCTCCCTCTATCTCTTATCCACCCA
>SSNQ01000108.1:214353-235050 GCA_006942095.1 Nothobranchius kuhntae
GAATCGGACTCATGTTAAGAAGAAGAAGAAGAAAATATCACCTCTATAGCGCCTCTCAAGATAAAAATCACGAGGCGCTTAAGCATAATTCTGCGCACACGAAGACGCAGACCTGGATGGTGAAGCTCAATGGTTAAAGGAATCACTGAAGCGGTGTGAAGCGCTCCGTCGCGCGTCTAGGCGGTACCGTAGGAGGCGAGCTGCCGTGGTTCGCCGCATGCTACAGCAGCGGGCTATATAGGTGCGCACAGCGTCCCCCGGTCCCCTCCTCCTCCCCCTCCCTCTTGTCCGGAACTTTACCTCACCAGTCTGAAGCAGCCAGCCTGTCCGTAACATGTCCGGACCTGTTACTAGGGGCTTCGTCCGGATAAATTCCGGAACACGTTATCCGGATGTTTGTATTCAGACACAAAGGTCTTACGGACAGAGTCCGGAACATTTCCGTTTTTCATGGCCTGTCTGAAGGGGGCTTAATTCATCCCTCCCTCCCTCTCTCTCTTATCCACCCATCCCTCCCTCCCTCCTACCCTCTCTCTCTTATTCATCCCTCCCTCCCTCTCTCTCTTATCCACCCATCCCTCCCTCCCTCCTACCCTCTCTCTCTTATCCACCCATCCCTCCCTCCCTCCTACCCTCTCTCTCTCTCATTCATCCCTCCCTCCCTCTCTCTCTCTTATCCACCCATCCCTCCCTTCCTCCTACCCTCTCTCTCTTATTCATCCCTCCCTCCCTCTCTCTCTTATCCACACATCCCTCCCTCCCTCCTACCCTCTCTCTCTCTCATTCATCCCTCCCTCCCTCTCTCTCTTATCCACACATCCCTCCCTCCCTCCTACCCTCTCTCTCTCTCATTCATCCCTCCCTCACTCCTACCCTCTCTCTCTTATCCACCCATCCCTCCCTTCCTCCTACACTCTCTTTCTTATTCATCCCTCCCTCCCTCTCTTTCTTATCCATCCATCCCTCCCTCCCTCCTACCCTCTCTCTCTCTCATTCATCCCTCCCTCCCTCTCTCTCTCTTATCCACCCATCCCTCCCTTCCTCCTACCCTGTCTCTCTTGTTCATCCCTCCCTCCCTCTCTTATCCACCCATCCCGCCCTCCCTCTATCTCTTATCCACCCATCCCTCCCTCCCTCCTACCGTCTCTCTCTTATTCATCCCTCCCTCCCTCTCTCTCTTATCCACACATCCCTCCCTCCCTCCTACCCTCTCTCTCTCTCATTCATCCCTCCCTCACTCCTACCCTCTCTCTCTTATTCATCCCTCCCTCCCTCTCTCTCTTATCCACCCACCCATCCCTCCCTCCCTCCTACCCTCTCTCTCTTATTCATCCCTCCCTCCCTCCCTCCCTCTCTCTCTCATCCACCCATCCCTCCCTTCCTCCTACACTCTCTTTCTTATTCATCCCTCCCTCCCTCTCTTTCTTATCCATCCATCCCTCCCTCCCTCCTACTCTCTCTTTCTTATTCATCCCTCCCTCCCTCCCTCCTACCCAAAGTGATTTGAGTATAAACTACAAGGTTTATTTGAGCTGTTTTGGTATCAAAATAAAGGTAAGACTCTAAGGTTTACTCTAAAATTCTAAAAAGCATCACTTCTGTCACTGATTGAGAGTAACATGATCTGGAACACAGCAGAAATGAGAAAAAAATTCTGTTCCGCCTAAAACAATCCACTTTATGATGTTAAAATTCCTTCTAAAATACCTAGTTGCAGCCTAAAACATCTAGAAATCCACAGAATAGGGTCTGAACATTTGCTGACCCAAAAATCATGAAAAAAATGAAGTATAGAAAAGTTAGAGAGGTTTTAGTTGATAGAAATCCAGGCGGACCTCTCTTGGACCATTTTGGGCACCTTTTGTCACAGTTTGTGCCGTTAGGACATTCTCAGGTTTTTACTTTAGGCTCTTTTTCCCTCATTCTTAACTCATATTAGAAAGTCTTTCCATCTAAAAAATAATGTTTTTGAGTGTTTGGGGGAAAAATCCACCCAACATTTTTTTTCCTTTCAAAATAACGGGAAATCATACAAAGGAATTAATTTGTTTCCTAATGGAGCAAATTTATTAGCAACAAAATGTAAAGTAAAATTTCACAAGGAAACCGAGAAAACTGAACAATTATCATACATAAAAAATCAGGTTGGCCATGAAAATGTCAAAATCACTCTCTTTTATTCATCTGCACAAACAGAGCTGCACAAACACATGTGAGGTTACTACTTAGTAAAGATGAGCTTGAGGCTTTTCCTTTCCTTGGGTTTGGAGAAGAAGAAGATGGGCTTGGCCATGCCTGTGGCCGAGCGAAGGATACCTGTCCAGGTGATGGTGGTTGGTACTCCTCATCCATTTCATCACTATTCACTGTAAAGTCACATGAAAAAATAAGAACACGATGTAAAAATATATCCACTCACAACAACACTGAGAATATGCTTATTTGGGCAGGATTATGTACACGAATAACAATATATATATAATATTTGGTAAATTTATCAATAATTTTACACCAAATCAAAGTTTATATTGTAAATTTATACTCATTTATAATATGAGTCAGTGTGTGATTGAGTGTGTGAATGGATGAATGATACTGTCATGACTCGAGGGAGGTGTTTACCCAAGACATGCAGAATCAACACGACTTCAATGGGTGAGTAAAAGAAAAGTTCTTTTATTTTTAAAACAGGAACAAAAGGCGCACTGGAAAGTCCAGTGAGGATGTGCCGTTCGGCTTTAGTCCATGTAATAGTCCAATATGTGCGGGAAAGGTGGGTTGCCAAGGTGAGTGCTGGTGGAGCTTTTGCGGGCTGAGGCGGGCGAGGCAGCGGAGATGAACAGGCAGGAGTTGTAGAGGAGGATGGGACGTGGTTCAGGAAAACGGGGGTGTGAGCGGTGAGAGAATTGTGCAGAGTGATGTTTCCTGAACAGAGTGACAAACAGGGTTCAGAGGAGAATCTAAAAGCTTAATCCAGAAAAAAACAGTCCAAGGTTCAGAGCCAAAAAATCCAATATCAAATTCAAACGTGCGAAACGAGCAAGCAAAGTCAAGATGCTGGGGCTACCTAACAGGTTCAATCATCCGGCGTAGTGTGGTGTCTCCATCCTCCCTTTATACCCGACCTCCAGATTGGAGATTTGGCGCACCCGCAGCTCCCTCCGCTCCTCACCTGTGGAAGATTGCCTCAGAGATGGTTAGTGTGGAGAGAGTGCTCACCTCAGCTCAGGAACATGACACCACCCCCCTTCAATGGACGCCCCTCGGCGTCCTTGCAGTGGATCGGGAAGCCTCAAAGTCAGTGATGAGGGAGGGGTCTTCAATGTTGGACCGAGGTATCCAGGACCGCTCCTATGGACCATATCCTTCCCAGTCCACCAAGTACTGCACACCCCTTCCCTGGGTCGTGAGTCAAGGATCCGCCGAACCTTATAAACAAGGGGGGGCTCCCTTGTAGAGCTGGGCAGGAGGCGGCAGAGCAGGCACCGTACACAGGGGGCTGGAAACCATGGGCTTGACCAGGGATACATGGAACACGGGGTGGACCTTCAGCGATTAAGGGAGGTCCAGGCGAACGGTCACTGGGCTCGGAACAGCCGCCACCTTGAACGGACCAAGGTACCTTGGGGCGAACTTCCTAGACGTCGCCTTGAGGGGTATGTCCTTGGATGACAACCAGACCATCTGCCTGGGGGAGTAGGTCGGCGCTGGGCGACGATGCCGGTCTTCCAGCCGCTGGTTCTTCTCAGAGGTATGTAGGAGGGCAAACTTCGTGGCCGCCCACATACGGCGGGCCCGGCGAAGAAACTGAGGCGTGGAAGTGGTGAGACCTGCTTGGAGCAGGAACAAGGAGGGCTGATATCCAATAGAGACTTCAAACAGAGACTGACCTGTGGCAGTGGAGACGTGGCTATTGTGGGCGTACTCCACCCAAGCGAGGTGGTCACTCCAGGCAGAGGGGTTTGTGGCACACACACAGCGTAGCATGGCGCCCAGCTCCTGATTCATGCACTTGCACTGGTCATTGGTTTGGGGGTGGAATCCCTAGGTTAAGGCGACCCGGGCCCCCAGGACGGTGGCGAACTCCTTCCAAACCTTGGACACGAACTGGGGGCCGCGATCCGAGAGGATCTCAGTTGGTATGCCATGGAGCCGAAACACATGCTTGACCAGGAGCTGGGCGGTCACGACTGAGGAAGGAAGGGTCTTTAAAGGAACCAGGTCACAGGCCTTGGAGAACCTGTCTACAATAGTCAGTACAGTAGTAAAACCATGGGAGGAAGGTAGTCCACAAACAAAGTCTATTGCTATGTGTGACCATGGGCGAGACGGAACAGGCAGAGAACACAATAATCCAGCTGGTGGTCGATTGGTACCTTTCTGTTGGGCACAAACGTGGCACGCTGACACATACTCCTTGACGTCCTTATAAATGGTGGGCCACCATAAAGAGCGCTTGATTAGTGCCAAGGTTCATCCCACCCCAGGGTGTATGGAGAACTTCCCAGAGTGAGCCCAGTGTATGACTTTTCCTCGCAGACTCTGAGGAACAAACAGTTTATTGGATGGTCCGTTAACTGGGCCAGGATCGACCTTGAGAGCCTCCAGAACCTGGTCCCTGATTGCCCAGGTGACCCATGCCACTATGCAGGAAGGAGGCAGAATGGTTTCAGGTGTGGATTCATCCTCTGAGGAATACTGGCGGGAGAGAGCGTCAGGCTTAGTGTTCTTAGATCCTGGGCAATAAGACAATACAAAATTAAAACGAGAGAAGAACAAGGACCAGCGGTATTGCCGAGGGTTAAGACTCTTAGCTTCCTTGAGGTAAGTCAGATTCTTGTGATCTGACCAAATCACAAACGGATGTTCAGCCCCCTCCAACCAGTGCCTCCACTCCTCAAGAGCCAGTTTAATGGCCAGTAATTCACGGTCTCCCACATCATACCTGCTTTCGGTAGGTGTTAAGCGCTGGGAGAAAAAGGCACAGGGATGGAGCTTGTGATCTGCAGGGGATACCTGTGAGAGGACCGCTCCCACCCCAGTGTCCGAGGCGTCCACCTCCAAGGTGAACTGCTGTGTAGTGTCAGGCCTGCAGAGTACCGGGGCCTCAGAGAACCTCTTCTTGAGTGCCTGGAAGGCGGACCGCGGCCTCTGGAGACCAAACAAAAGGTTTAGAAGTTGAGGTGAGAGACGTTGGTGGAGCAGCGGTTTGACTATAGTTTCTAATGAACCGTCTATAAAAGTTGGCAAAGCCCAGAAATTGCTGCAGCTGTTTTCTGGTGGTAGGAATGGGCCACTCTGTCACAGCTTGCACCTTGTCTGGGTTTGCCTTCAACCGCCCGCTCTCCAACACAAAACCTAGAAATTTCACAACAGGTACATGAAATTCACACTTTTCTGCTTTAACAAACAGTCTGTTCTCCAAAGCTGTTGTAAAACAGCTCAAACATGTCTCTGGTGCTGAGTGATGGACCAGGAAAAAATCAAAATGTCATCCAGATAGACAGTCACAAAGTCATTCAAATAATCACCCAGAACAGAATTCACCAGTCTCTGGAACACCGCTGGAGCATTGGTCAGACCAAAAGGCATCACCAGGTATTCGAAGTGCCCCAAAGGTGTTTTGAAAGCCGTCTTCCACTCATCCCGGAGATCCAACTGTGTGAAGATGGTGGCGTCTTGGACTGGTTCGAAAGTGGAAGACAGTAGGGGTAGGGGGTACTTGTCCTTGACAGTTATCTGATTCAGACCCCGGTAGTCAATGCAAGGGCGGAGAGACCCATCCTTCTTGGCGACGAAAAAGAAACCCGCCCCCAGGGGTGAGGTAGATGGTCTAATGGTCCCATTTGCCAAAGCCTCAGTTATGTAGGTCTGCGTGCTGTCACGTTCAGGTTTTGAGAGGCTGTAAAGACGACTGGATGGCAACGGAGCTCCCGGTAACAGGTCTATGCCACAATCAAAAGGGCGATGAGGAGGTAGCATGGCAGCCCGGTCCCTGCTGAACACCTGTTGAAGGTCGTGATAAACAGGGGGTACCTGGGAAAGATCGGGGGGCTCAGTAGGTGCCAAGCCGGAGTCCTTAGACACGGTAGGTGCTGAGTTTAGGCATGTGAGATGACACTCCGGACTCCAGGATTCAACTCTGCTGGCTCGCCAGTCTAGAAGCGGGTTGTGTTTATTGAGCCAAGAATGTCCAAGCACCACAGGGTTCTGCGGGGATGGGAAAACAAACAGTGAGAGTGTCTCTGTGTGGTTTTCTGAAACCTGGAGCTGGAGTGGCAGGGTCCTGTGGGTGATGGTAGACAGTACTCTGCCGTCCAGTGAGGTAACCAACACTGTTCGGGGAGAAGTTCAGTGGAGATACCCCATTCACAGACCAGTTGGGAATCCACCAGAGACTGCTCGCAACCCGAGTCTATTAGGGCAGTAGTCAGGTGGCGTTGATTATTCCAAGTTACAGTACACTCGATGAGGAACCGGGAGGTTTTATTTCCAGTGTTACTACCCACCGGGACTCCCAGTTCTACTGGTGGGCTCGACCTTTTAGCAACGTTGGGCATGTCTGAACGAAATGTCCTGGAAGTCCACAGTACAGACAGAGGCCCTTGCTGATGCGCTGTTGTTATTGCTCTGGGGTTAGATGGGCTCTTCCCAACTGCATAGGCTCCTCCGATGACTCCGCGGGAGAAGGTCTAGAGGTAGGATGGTGAGGTGTAGGAGATGGTGGAAACTCCACCGCTGACGTCCTCTGAAGCTCACGATATCTCTTATCGATTGATATGGATAGAGAGATTAATCCATCCAGGGTGGATGGTTCGGGACACAGAGCCAGCTGATTCTTTATTCTGTCACTCAGGGCCTCAATAAAAGCTGCCTTTAAGGCATCGTCATTCCACGACGTCATGGCCGCCAAAGTCCTGAACTCCAGAGATAACTCTGCCACCGTTCTCCTCCCCTGAGATAGATGCAAGATCTTCTTCCTTATGCCAGCTGTGGTCTCAGAACTGCAGAAAGTCTGTTTAAAATCCTCCGAAAAGTCAGCATAGTGACCAGACAAAAATTCAGCGTTTCTGCTCTTTGCTTCTGCCCACCTAAGAGCCTTTCCCCTCAAAAGTCCAACAATAAACGAGATCCTAGAAGAGTCAGTCATAAAAGCATGTGGGGAGCGCTCGAACGCCAGGCAGCACTGTAGTAAAAACCCATAACAATCCTCGAACTCACCCTAGAATGTAGGACATGGCAGAGGTGGAGCTGGACGGAAGTGGGTGACTTCCGTAGGTCCGATCGTCTCCGGTCAGGGCAGACTCACTGTTCGTAACGTAGGTTCCGGGCTTGAAGCGGAAGTAGCGACTGGAGCTGATGCTGGGGCCGGTGCTGGAGCTGGAGCTGGAAAACGCTCGTGAAGCTGTTGGACCATAGCCTCCAAATGCTGGTAACGCTGGTTTGCGATCGTCAGCTGCTCCATGAGCACGGGAAGAGTCTGTTCCTGCTGGGATACCCTGTTAGCCAGATCAGCGAGTGCTGATTCCGCTGGGTTAATGTTATGGCCGGATGATTCTGTCATGACTCGAGGGAGGTGTTTAACCCAAGACATGCAGAATCAACACGACTTCAATGGGTGAGTAAAAGAAAAGTTCTTTTATTTTTAAAACAGGAACAAAAGGCGCACTGGAAAGTCCAGTGAGGATGTGCCGTTCGGTTTTAGTCCATGTAATAGTCCATTATGTGCGGGAAAGGTGGGTGGCCAAGGTGAGTGCTGGTGGAGCTTCAGCGGGCTGAGGCGGGTGAGGCAGCGGAGATGAACAGGCAGGAGTTGTAGAGGAGGATGGGACATGGTTCAGGAAAACCGGGATTTGAGCGGCGAGAGAATTGTGCAGAGTGATGTTTCCTGAACAGAGTGACAAACAGGGTTCAGAGGAGAATCCAAAAGCTTAATCCAGAAAAAACAGTCCAAGGTTCAGAGCTAAAAAATCCAATATCAAATTCAAACGAGCGAAACGAGCAAGCAAAGTCAAGAGGCTGGGGCTACCTAACAGGTGCAATCATCCGGTTCTGGTCTATAGGGCCTTACATGGACAAGCACCACCTTACATTGGTGATCTTCTTAGTCCCTACACCCGCAGCAGGTCCCTGAGGTCCAGTGATCAAAGCCTACTGGTTGTGCAGCATCAGGCTAAAGGTCAAAGGTGACAGATCATCTGCTGCTGTGGCCCCAGACTCTGGACCTCTCTCCCCCTGAGCCTGAGATCAGTGGACTCAGTGGTCTCTTTTAAAAAGCAGCTGAAGACTCACTTGTTCAAGCTGGCTTTTGTATGACCTTCTTCACCTCTCTCTCTCTTTATTCTGCTCTCCCCACCTATTCCACCTTCCTCAGGATCCACTGATTTCCCTCTTTCCTGATCACTCTCTCTCTTTCTTAAATTTTTTTTATCACAATTGTCTTATTTTTTGCTCATTTTAAATATATTTTAACCATTTTCTAAATTCTTTTTTATATTTTTACATTTTTTGTTTTTGTGAAGCGCCTCGTGATTTTTATCTTGAGAGGCGCTATAGAAATGATATTTTCTTCTTCTATTTTTTATTTACTTTTAGTATGAATTGGCCTATCAGCAGCAAAGTTCAATAAAACGTGCATTTTCCATTGAAGTACCATCTTTCTTGTGTTTATTATCATTTTTCACATAATTAAAGCAATCTCATGCTAAATTTAAGAAATTTTTAATAATTATCCGATTAGTCAACTAATTGTTTCAATAGTCGGTGACTAGTCGACTACTAAAATAGTCTTTAGTTGCAGCCCTAATTTTGAGTGGCTGGCTTTCTGGATAGGATCGTGTTTTATTGTCGCTATAGAGCTCCGGGAGTTGATGTCACTTCTCCCGGCATGCAACAGTTCAAATCGAAACGGCGCCATATTGGCAGGCAGAAGCCCGCAGCTGGACTATTTGTTATTGTCAGAGAACTCAAACGGGAAATATGGTAGATTCTTGTTGTGCCCTAGGATGCAGAACAGACGCAGACAACAAAAGAAATGAGCCATCTACAAGATTCCCCAAGATCCGGAGCGCCGCAAACGTTGGATCATTGTAATAAAATGCGCTAGTGACCGGGCTAAAATGAAACTGTGGGATCCCCAGAGTAAAGGTTTTCGCTTATGCAGCGACCACTTCATATCAGGTACTTAAACCAACGTTTCCTCAACTGTGTATGGTATTTATTTTAAATGCATTTATTACGATTCTTAGTGGGCTTCCTAAACTTATTTTGGCGGGGCTTTTTCTGTCTTATTACTCATAGCAACAAGTAAACATCATGTAAAATGTTGCCTCGTGAGTTCTGCGTGCTGCCGTTTCCGTGTTTTATGATCACAGCAATTAACCAGCTAAGCTGTATTTAGTTTTTAAGCAATGGTTGATCAATTGTCAGATCACACATAAAAAGCACTTTGGATTGCTATTATCTGTCTCACCGAGACAGATCTCAGACAGATCCTGAGACGCTCCTGCCTGACATTTTTATTTTATTCACGGAAAAAAATGAAACTAGTGATTTCTCAGTGTTCAGTTTCTACATTCAAACAGCACCGCACTCTATTTAAACTTATTACGTTACGTGTAAATCTGTTATTTTTCCATCCATCCATTTTCATCCGTGTATCCGGAGTCGGGTTACGGGAGCAGTAGCGTCGAGAGGCCCAGACTTCCCTCTCCAGGCCAGGTCCGGTAAAAAGTCTGCTCCGACAGCTTCTGTCGTTTTTGAAAAGTATCCCAGGGGCACGGTAAGGGTCGGAGATGTTTAGTCTATTTAATTTCTGACTATATAAAATGATTTCTTTGGTTTTAAAGTGTGAGATAAACTCTGACGAAGTAAAATCCAAGCCATCCCGTTCAATTTGTTTACAATTTGTTGCCTGCCAACATGGCGTCTACTCTCTGAGAGTCACGTGACGTCCGGAGCTCTATTGTGTGTTTATCAGGCTTTGCTTGATATGTGAAGTCAGTGTTTTTTATACGTCCGGTTGATTTAAAGGCTGTGTGTGAATTAGGTGTCGCTGAGGTGGAAAACAATGTTTTTATTGTTTAGACTAGCTTCTTCCCGTTATGTACATGTGTAGTTTGCCTATGTTGGTGAACAGTAAGCATGGTTTTGGAATGACTATGAAACCATAAGTAGTTTCGGACCCGGTACCATGTCCGTCGGGTTGAAGAGGTTAAAGAAAGTTCTGGATTCTCCCATCAATCTATGTACAAAGTCTTAACTAGGGTCAGGAGAATACCAGAATCTGCCGGTTTGCTGCAGAATCTTGATTTTTGTCTGTCTGCTCAGGAAGGAGCAGTCACCTGGAGTCTGTAGGGGAGGATGATGAGCTGCTTGTTGGGACGACCAGCAAAGTGACAGAGAAGCTTTCAGCTTGTCGACTTAAACACACTCTACCTCAGCAGCTGGACTCTGCTGGAGTGAAACAGGTTAGTAGAGTTGACAACCCTAAAACTGGCTTATTCGAATGAATTGTCTGTGTTTGACTCTAATCTTCATGTTTTAAGGAGAAACTGGCCTTTTGGTGTGTTAGGGTTCGAGAGTGATGGCTGCGGTCATCAATCTAATAAATAAAGGCCAAGGGGATTCTCCACCTTTTAAGTTAAACTACAGACCTGTTTCCAAATGACCTTTTCTCAGAGGGGGTGCAGCATGAACCAAGTGTGTGTGTGTGTCTGTGTGGGTGGTGGTGGTGGTTGTGTGTGTGTGTGTGTGGGGGGGGGGGGTTCTAAAAACTTATGTTTCACAAAAATGATACAATTCTTCTTTCGAGCCATTGTCTCACCACTGGCATTATTAGAAATAAATATCAAACAAAAATATACACGAAAAGACTAATTTACCACACTCTAACACAACTAGAGCTCCTATTACTGGTGAAGGTTCTCGGTCATCCAGGCCATGGTAATCCAAAAGGGTTTAAATGAAGGCAACTGAACTTCTTTTGTTTCTTTGATATTATTTTATTGAAATAAAGGACACATGAATAGGAAAGGTCAAGAAGCCAGGACAATGTATGACCAATCTTACTAAAGTTACTGTCATTTCCGGACTATAGAGCGCGCCTCAATATAAGCCCCAGATATCTACTGAAGTGAAAACTTAGTTTAACTGAACGTAACTGAACTGATCAGTATCAAACAAAACAGAAAAGTTATTGATTAGTTTATTCTTCGTCCTCCTGCGCACTGAAACCACTGAAGTCATCTTCTTCAGTGTCGGAGTTGAACAGCCTCAGAAGAGCTTCGTCACATACCTTTTCTGTGGCGATGTCAGTGTCGCTGTCATCATCTCGGGGTGAAGCTGGGAAAACAAGCAGCGCCGTTTTACTGTGAAAAAAATCCTCCTGGGCGCTTTCCGTAGCGCTCCTTTAACCATTCCTTCATTAGACTTTCCAGCATCCATCCATTCTGGTTGACTAAAGCCGCACCTCATTATAAGCCGCATGGTTCAAAGCGTGGGAAAAAGTAGCGGCTTGTAGTCCAGAAAATATGGTATTACTAATCAAAATATGAAAACTATCTAAATTCAGTTTCAATTTAGTTTATTTATATAGCGCCAAATCATGACTGAGAAGAGTCGTCTCAAGGCACTTCACAAAGTAAACATTTCAATACAGTTAAGTTCATTAAGCCCGTCCATTCATCCATCAATCCATGCATCCATTTTCAGCCGCTTATCCTGAGTTGAGTTGCGGGGCCAGCAGCCTAAGCCGGGACACCCAGACTTCCCTCTCCCCAGCTACTTGAGCCAGCTCTTCCGGGGAATCCCAAGGCGTTCCCAGGCCAGCCGAGAGACATGGTCCCTCCAGCATGTCCTGGGTCTTCCCTTGGGTCTCCTCCCAGTTGGATGTGCCCGGAAAACCTCACCAGGGAGGCGTCCAGGAGGCATCCTGACCAGATGCCCAAGCCACCTCAATTGGTTCCTCTCAACGTGGAGGAGCAGCGGGTCTATTCCAAGCCCCTCCCGGATGACCAAGCTTTGCACCCTATCTTTAATGGAGAGCCCAGCCACCCTGCTGAGAAAAACTCATTTTGGCCACTTGTATCCACGATCTCGTTCTTTCAGTCACTACCCAAAGCTCGTGACCAGAGGTGAGGGTAGGAACGTAGATCGACCGTTAAATTGAGAGCTTTGTCTTCCGACTCAGCTCACTCTTCACCACGACAGATGGGTACATAGCCCGCATCACTGCAGATGCAGCACCAATCCGCATATCGATATCATGCTCCAGTTTTCCCTCACTCGTGAACAAGACTCCGAGATTCTTAAAGTCCTCCACTTGAGGCAGGACCTCATCCCTGACCTGGAGAAGGCATTCTATATTTTTCCAACTTAAGACCATGGTCTTGGATTTAGCGGAGGTTATTCTCATCCCAGCCACTTCACACTTGGCTGTGAAGCTCCAGCAAAAGCTGGAGATTACTCTCCAATGAAGCCAACAGGATCATATAATCTGCAAAAAGCAGAGACCTGATCCTCAGGCCACCAAAACAGACCCCCTCAACACCTTGGCTGCAGCTAGAAATCATGTCCATAAAAGTGATGAACAGAATTGGTGACAAAGGGCAGCCTCGGCGGAGTCCAACCCTCACTGGGAACGAGCCCGACTTACTGCCGGCAATGCGGACCAAGCTCTGACACCGGTCATACAGGGACCTAACAGCCCATATCAAAAGGCCTGGTACCCCATACTCCTGGAGTACCCCCCACAGAGACCCCCGGGGTAAGAGGTCAAAAACCTTCTCCAAATCCACAAAACACATGTAGGTTTGTTAGGCAAACTCCCACGCACCCTCCAAGATCCCCTTAAGAGTATAGAGCTGGTCCAGTGTTCCACAGCCAGGACGAAAACCACTTTGTTCCTCCTGAATCTGAGGTTCGACAGTCCAACAGACCCTCCTCTCTAGAACCCCTGAGGCTCAGAAGTATGATCCCTCTGTAGTTGGAACACACTCTGCAGTCCCCCTTTTTAAATAGGGGGCCCACCAACCCAGTTTGCCAATCCAGTGGAACTGCCGCCGATGTCCATGCGATATTGCAGAGCCGCGTCAGCCAACACAGCCCCACAACATTCAGAGCCGTAAGGAACTCGGGTCGATCTCATCCACCCCTGAAGCCTTGCCACTAAGGAGTTTTTTGACCACCTCACTGACCTCTGCCCCAGAGATTGGAGAGTCCAACTCAAAGTACCCAGACTCTGCTTCCTCACTGGAAGACATCCTGGTGAGATTGAGGAGGTCTTCGATGTTTTCTGCCCACCGATCCACAATGTCCTGAGTAGAGGTCAGCAGCACACCTCCACCACTGTAAACAGTGTTGGTAGAGCACTGCTGTCCCCTCCTGAGACGCCAGATGGTTGACAAGAATCTCTGGGAACATAGCCCACTCTGACTCAATGTTCCCCGCTTCCCTCTGGCCTGCCAGGTCTGGTTCCTCCCCCACCATCGATGCCAACTCACCCGAGTGTCCAAGACATGCGGCTGCAGATCAGATGAAACAACAACAAAGTCAATCATCGAACTGCGGCCAATAGCACCTTTATGCTTGAACATGGTGTTCATTATGGACAATCCATAACTAGCACAGAAGTCCAGTAACAAAACACAGCTCAATTCTGATTAGGGGGCTGTTCCTGCCAACCACAGCTCTCCAGGTGTCACCGTCATTGCCCACATGAGCGTTAAAGTCCCCCAGCAGAACAAGGGAGTCACTTGAAGGAGCGCTCTCCAGCACCCCGTCCAAGGACTCCAAAAAGAGTGGGTAGTCTGAGCTGCAGTTTGGTGCATAAGCACAAACCACAGTCATGACCCGTCTCCCCACACGAAGGCGGAGGAAGGCTACCCTCTCGTTCACTGGGGTAAACCCCAACATAGATGGGGGGCAACAAGTATGCCCACCCCTTCGCAGCGCCTCTAAGTGGGAGCAACTCCAGAGTGGTAGAAAGACCAACCCCTTTCGAATAAACCGGTTCAGGAGCCAGAGCCATGCGTTGAGGTGTGTCCAACTTTATCTAGCCGGAACCTTTCAACCTTAGCCACCAACTCCGGCTCTTTCCCCAACAGAGAGGTGACATTACACGTACCAAGAGCTAGTTTTTGTAGTCGAAGATCGGATTGCCACCCGACACAGAAAGCACCCAACCCCTTTGGCCCCTCCAATGAGTGGTGAGCTCATTGAAATGGGGACACATCTTCGAGCTGTGCCTGGCCAGGCTCCATGGGTAAAACCCTGGTCACCAGGCGCTTGCCAACGTGCCCCACCTCCAGGCCTGGCTCCAGAGGGGGGCCCCAGTGACCCGCGTCCAGGCGAGGGAACACTGTTTCCATTTATATTGTTCATCATAAGGGGTCTATGGGCTGCACTTTTTCTGATCCCTCACCTAGGGCCTGTTTGCCATGGATGACCCTACCAGAGGCATAAAGCCTTAAGCCTGGTTTATGCTTCTCCATCAGCTCCACAAGGGACAGACACGCACGGATTGACGGAAGCGTTTTGCTCTCATACTTCTCCATCTCCTGGGTAGTGTTGCAAAGCAATTGCCCGGCAGGACAACAGAGGGCATAGCGCTGTGGTATCCTGTCGTGTATCCGGTCCAAGATTGTGTGTTTATATTGTGTTTTTTGTATATAAGAGACTTTTTAACATGGACATATTTGTCTCTCATTCTCCTCTAACTCTTCATGCGCTCCCCACCTCTAAACCCACGTTTTCTGTCATTTCCGTCCACAAATAAAACACTTGCTGTGCATCTTTTCACTCCTCCAGTCACGGGGGAATTAAACGTTCATATTTTTAGAGTTTTTTCGCAAGGTATCCTTCAAGTTTCTCCGTGTCTGCCGTTTGTTATCCTCGGCTCTTTTTATGTTTTTGAGGGCGCAATGGTGGCACCGTAAACAACAGCGGCATCCTGACCAATCACAAGCTTGCGTTGTCCATCTCGACTGACGGATGTTTAGAAAAGAGAGCTCACTCCGTCTGTCCTTGCGGAGCTCTCCGGCAGACACGCAAGGACGTTGCTTGTCTCCGCACTGACGCAGACAGAGAAGCATGAATCAGGCTTTAGACAACTTAGCTCCTAGGATCATTGGGGCACTCAATCCCCTCCACCACAGTAAGGGGGCAGCCCATTAAGCCAATCAGTAAAAAGTTACATATAAAATGAACCCGGCAGATTGTATCGAGTCACTGACTAGAGTCAGTCAGTGTATTACCATGCACATCAGAAAACTGAAATATTGCCTTAAAAAGACTTGCGTTGTTTTTTTAAAATTGCATGTAAATGTGTTAGCCTGGCTGAAGGTGAACTGGTTCCAATCAAGTGAAGCACCCAGATAGTGCGATAGCAATCTAATTATGATCTGCATGTCAACGAGTCAGCTAAACCGGTAAGACGCTCGCATTCCAGACAGCAGAAGTGGTCTTCTGAGTAGACCATCATCACAAAGCAACACGTGTAACAATAATTATAATGCATTTTATTTGAGGTGCCTTTCTAGAAACTCAAGGTCACTGTACATTAAAAACTCCTCCACTTGAGGCAGGATCTCCAGTGACACCATAAAACAGGAGCGTACATACCAAATAAGCTGTGCTGCGGCATTGTTTTTTTTGCTTTCCTTCAGCCATTGTGCATATCGTGTTTCAATGCTGTCTGCTTCACTCCCACCAGCCTCTGTTTACTGCTTACGTTTCTATAAGCTAATCAGAAAAATGCTGACATGAAAAGGGTCCTTTCGCCACCTACTGTACTGGAGTGTTACAAACTATTTGAGAGGCCGGTTTTCTAATACGCACGTAAATTAGGATAAACACTCCCAGCTTATTACAATAAAATTGACCTGGATTGACCTAGATGTCGGTCAGTGCGCATGTAACTAAGTGTCTTTACCGCAATCCTCATACTAAGCAAGCATGTAGCAACAGCGGAGACGAAAACTCCTTTTAACAGGAAGAAACTTCCAGAGGATCCTGGATCTGTATAGGCAGCCATCCACCATGACTCACTTGGGATTGAGAAAACAGAGCAGAGGAGACTTACGCACCCACACACGCTTGCACGCACACACACAACATATCTACCAAGTAGTGTTTCTATGGCTACGCTGTGATATCTTAGTAGATATTCTATTTAGTAATTCTATTTGTGCATTCATACTGCGTTTTTTTTGTAATCCTTTTTTTTTTTGTTCTTTTCTTAGACATTTTAGAAAAAGCTATTTATTTACCTTACATGTTTCAGCTAGTAGCTCTAGTCATCCTCAGAGATCGCCGGTGACGGTGGTGTCACTTCCTTTTATCCGCGGGCAGCAGAGGATGGTGTCGCCCTCTCCTGCTCATGTCCTCCTTGCTGATGATACAGTCCCATGCGTGATCCAATGTGTATGTTTCATTGTATCTGTTCATGCACAGGACCATGGCAGGTTAGATATTGGTCTATAATTCATTAGATCATCAGGATCCAGAGAAGGTTTCTTAAGTAGAGGTTTAATCAAAGCAACCTTCAAATCCTGTGGTACGTATCCATTTACTAAGGCTTGATTGATCATATCTAAAATGAGGTGTATTTACCAAAGGAAATGCATTTTTAAATAATTTGGTTGGGATTGGATCCAAAATGCAAGTTGAAGGTTTAGATGAAGCTAATATTTTTGATAACTCTGAAAGCTCAACTGGATCAAACGGTTCAAACACAGATGAGGTTCTACAGTCACCTCTGATGCTGCCTCACTTACTGAGGAAGAAAAATCGCATTAGGGAGGATGCCAATGATTTTGTTTCTAATAGAATCAATTTTATTTGTGAAAAATCCCATAAAGTCATTGCTGCTGAAGGCTAAGGGAATATATGGTTCAGAGCTTTGATTCTGTGTAAGTTTAGAAACTGTACTGAAAAGAAATTTAGGATTATTCTTATTCTCCTCAATTAGTGGGAAAAGACTGTCGATCAGCTCCAAAAAGGTTCTGGCAAACCGCCCAGCACCTCAGGAGAGGAAGGCAGCAACTCGCCCACACTGTTTTCTGTGGGAGCTGCTGACCTCGACTGGGGCTATAGTTGAGCAGTGTGGAAGCAATATTTGTAGGAGCTCCTCAATCCCATTGACAAGCATTCTGATGAGGAACCAGAGCTGTGAGGCCTGCAGATAGACTGCCTGATCTCTTAGGCAGAAGTTGATGAGGAAGTCAAAAAACTACACAGCAGCGGAATACTGGGGATGGATGAGATCTGTCCTGGGTATCTCAAGGCTACCAATGTTGTAGAACTATCGTGGTTGACACATCTCTGCAAAATTGCGCAGTCACCGGCGAGAGTTCCTGTGGAGTTACAGACCGGGGTGGTGGTCCTCATCTTTAAGAAGTAGGTCCAGACAGTGTGCTCCAACTATAGGGGCATCACACTCCTCAGCCTCCCTGCCAACATCTACTTTAAGGTACTGGACAGGAGGGTTCAATTGATAGTTAAATCTTGGATAGAAGAGGAGCAGTTTGGTTTTCGTTCTGGAAAACTGTGGACCAGCTCTTTACTCTTGCTAGGGAATGGAGAGGGCATGGGAGGTTGCACAACCGATCCACATGTGTTTTGTGGATTTGAAGAAGGCATTTGAACGTGTCCCCAGGGGACACTCTATGATGGGTACTCCAGAAGTATGGGGTGGATGGCCTTTTGCTAAGGGCCATTCATTCCCTGTACCAGAGGAGTGTGATTTTGGTCTGCATTGCCGGCAGTAAATCTGACCTGTTCCCAGTAAGGGTTGGACTCCGCCATCTTTATGGAAAGAATTTCTAAGCACAGCCACTGTGTAGGGGGTATTGAGTTTGGTGGCTGTTGTCTCTGCTGTTTTTGGATAATTTAGTCCTACCTTTATCAAGCTCTGAATTTTAGTTCTTGCTGGGTGGGTTTGCAGCCAAGTGTGACGTGACTGGGATGAGGATCAGCACCTCGAAATCCAATACCATGGTTCTTGATCGAAAAAGGGTAACTTGCCAACTCCAGGTCGGGAAAGAGGTCCTGCCTTAAGTGGAGGAGTCGACCCAGGACATATTGGAGCAAGTACATCTCCAATCTGGCCCGGGAATACCTTGGGGTCCTGCTGGATGAGCTGGTGGAGGTGGCCGGGGAGAGGGCTGTCTAGGATGCCCTACTTGAGATGCTACTCTCACGACCCGGACCTGGAAAAGCGGAGGAAAACAAACATAAACTTAAACTCCTTTGATGCATTTAAATTTCATATCCTGCCAAAGTTGACAGTCTTGATGCATCGCACCACCACAGATGCATTATTTTTTATCATCAACTATTATCAAATTCTCACAAATATCAGAGTAAAATTTATGTAACAGAAAATCCTTGCCTGAACTATCAGATAAAATTTGCTGCTAGGTTAAAATGTTGTCTGTTGCTGAGGTCATTCAAGATGAGCTTTCCAGCATAATCTTCACCTGTAGAAGTTTGCTACCCTGGCTAGCAGTGGCGGCCGGTGAATTTATTTTTGGGTGGGGCACATTTATGGCATCTGTTAGATGCTAGATTAGCTAATCACATATCATCGCTAGGGGATGCCAATTTATCATTCTTATGATAGAATCCACATATTTTACCTCAACAATGACGATAAATATAAGGGCTGAAAAAAAGCTAAATACACATATTGAGATAAACACACAGTAGATAAAATGCAATATGATCCTATTCACAGAAGGAGCCATTTAACTTAAAGCCCAGACACTCTTCTTTACAACAATATAAGTACCATTACTCTACTGGCATAACAAACAATAACACTTATCACACTGAGCTGATTTATTGTGTCTTGTGCTTTTTTACATGCTGGAGACTGTTTATTAGTCTGTGTTGCCACATTTTGTAATTTTCCAGTTCTTCATACTAATAAAAATTTTGCTGCTAGGTTAAAATGGTAGGTTAAATGGTTAAAACTTCACAGGGTGTTTTCATTTGCAATTTTACAAAAAATTGGAGCAATTAAGAACAATATGTTAACAATATCAACTATCCACAATAGCTTATAAGTAATTGTGTGTTTACATTTTAAATTAACATACGTGATTTACATAATTATGTATGAATATGCAGAACAGTTTTGTTTCACCCTCTCATCTTAAGACCTTGTTTTTAAAGTTCAAGGTACTAATTTATGACAGGGTTATATTTTCATTGTGTCATATTGGATTGTAGGATCAGTTTAGTGTTCTGTCATTAATCATCATCAAGTTAGTATAAATGAAAAACATGAGAATAAATGAATCTGGAAGTCATCCTTGTTGTTTTGATGTTCATTCCCTTCTAGGAATATCAGTTAGCTAAGAAATCAGCTCGATCCCTGAGCACCGTTCAAGTAGAGTCTCCATGGCGACTGGCACAACCGTCTATTATCTCCAGCATTGTGCTGATGAAAGGCCAGGGCAAGGTGAGTGCTCTCCTTTCACACACAAGCACAAATAAAACCTAAGTGTGTTGAACCTCTCAATGAGTCTGGGGCTCATGCCACTTTAACGTTCTGTTTTCCCTTAAAAGTAACCCAGGTTACAAAACCTTGTGGTTCTTAAAGAGCAAGTAACGTCTAAATTAACTTTTTTTTGCTGATGAACTGTATAAATGAGTGTCTAATAGTGTTTTAAATGTGTGTATTCATTATTTTAGCATTTTGGTGCATTTTCTTTAAAAATTAATTTTTCAGCCTAAAAACCACAGTAATGCGCCACCTTCAGCTTAAAACACAGAATTTGACACATTTTGAATAAATTTTAGCCAATGGCTAAAGAGTAAGATACTACGTAAACCAGTAGAGTACTACGTAGCAGCTCTTGTGCCAAAGTTATAAAGCAACGAGAGTCTCGGCCACGCCTTGTGGCGAGTGGGGAGTTGGATTTGCAGTGTCGGACGGTTAGCGGTAGTTCAGCATTAGCATATATCATTAGCATATTCTAGTCTTTAGCATAGCTTTTAGTGTTATACATACTTATTTAGTGTTAGCTTGGCTGTTAGATATTGTAGTTTAGTTAGTGTTTAGCTGTTAGTTTTATTAGGAAAGTAATTCGGGTTTAGTGTTCCATATCGTGTTAGTATGGTTAAAAGGTGTAGTGTAGTTGGTTGTGGTAGCTCTGTGGGGTTGCACTCCTTTCCACTGGAAAACAGTCAGCTCCCGCCTGGTGCTGTAGTCTGCAACCAGCATTTTACCCGCGATTCCTTCGCCAACATGATGGAGTTTGAACTGGGTTATTCTGCACGTCTCCGTTTGAAGAGGGAGGCCGTGCCCACCGTGGCTCTTCCGCGATTTAGATGCAGCCCACCGACTCTGCTCCCCCACCATGGCGGGCTCCAGTCTGAGGTGAGTAAGCTAAATAAAAGTTTTAACATCTTCTAAAGACAATTTCCTACCTAAATGCAAAGTTTGAGAGACCTGGTTCACTCCATTTAGCTAATATCAGCCTGCACTGCCTTCGGGCTAATTTGTCAAGTTCACAAAATGTGGAACGGGATGTAAGGTTACAATCAGCGGCGAATCGGAACATTTCTCAAAGCCCTGGCCGACAAAAAGGTCCACTTGACTATTTCTGTCAGGCTCGGAGAAAATTCGGGTTGTTTTTGTGTCAGTCGGTAATTCTGCAGTGGCTCTAACGCAGCACTAGTTGACAGACA
>SSNQ01000108.1:235258-248796 GCA_006942095.1 Nothobranchius kuhntae
AGCCATTTAACTTAAAGCCCAGACACTCTTCTTTACAACAATATAAGTACCATTACTCTACTGGCATAACAAACAATAACACTTATCACACTGAGCTGATTTATTGTGTCTTGTGCTTTTTTACATGCTGGAGACTGTTTATTAGTCTGTGTTGCCACATTTTGTAATTTTCCAGTTCTTCATACTAATAAAAATTTTGCTGCTAGGTTAAAATGGTAGGTTAAATGGTTAAAACTTCACAGGGTGTTTTCATTTGCAATTTTACAAAAAATTGGAGCAATTAAGAACAATATGTTAACAATATCAACTATCCACAATAGCTTATAAGTAATTGTGTGTTTACATTTTAAATTAACATACGTGATTTACATAATTATGTATGAATATGCAGAACAGTTTTGTTTCACCCTCTCATCTTAAGACCTTGTTTTTAAAGTTCAAGGTACTAATTTATGACAGGGTTATATTTTCATTGTGTCATATTGGATTGTAGGATCAGTTTAGTGTTCTGTCATTAATCATCATCAAGTTAGTATAAATGAAAAACATGAGAATAAATGAATCTGGAAGTCATCCTTGTTGTTTTGATGTTCATTCCCTTCTAGGAATATCAGTTAGCTAAGAAATCAGCTCGATCCCTGAGCACCGTTCAAGTAGAGTCTCCATGGCGACTGGCACAACCGTCTATTATCTCCAGCATTGTGCTGATGAAAGGCCAGGGCAAGGTGAGTGCTCTCCTTTCACACACAAGCACAAATAAAACCTAAGTGTGTTGAACCTCTCAATGAGTCTGGGGCTCATGCCACTTTAACGTTCTGTTTTCCCTTAAAAGTAACCCAGGTTACAAAACCTTGTGGTTCTTAAAAGATAAATGTTAGTATCAGTTATATTAAAATGGTGTAAAAAAACCTTCTTGATGTCTTCATTTTTATAAAATTTGTTAAAAATAGTTTAACTTGTAGGTCGCCATTGTTGTTAGCGTTGCAGTGCGCTCTGGGTAGTGACTTCATTTGGTTGTACCTCGGTTGCACCGGCCGGCTTTGCGACCCTGTAGTGACTATTCGGCGGCATCAACGTGTCATCTGTTCAGCCTTTTCACTTTGAACCAGAGTGAAACATTAATGATGACATCACTGACCATGTTTCACAAAACGAGTATCAACATGAAGAGCAAGAAGGGCGGGATGAAACGAGAGCAGGACAAAACCAGTGATGCATGTGCGGCAAATGCGTCTCCGTGGTAACAGAGAGGGAGTGTTTGTTGTCAAGAGCTCATATTTTTGTCAGCAGAAGTTAACGGTAAGCTATCGTGTGATCAAACTTATTCAGTTATGAATCATTTTGGAGAACATTAGCATACAGAGCTGCCGTGTGCTTCATAGATGATTTGGATATTCAGTTGCCTATCTCCAGCGGGCAATCAGGCGGGGTACACCCTGGACAGAGAGCCAGTCCATCGCAGGGCAACACAGAGACACACAGGACAAACAACCATGCACACACACACCTAAGGACAATTTAGACAGACCAATCAACCTAACAGTCATGTTTTTGGACTGTGGGAGGAAGCTGGAGTACCCGTAGAGAACCCACGCATGCACAGGGAGAACATGCAAACTCCATGCAGAAAGATCCCAGGCCGGGAATCGAACCCAGGACCTTCTTACTGCAAGGCAACAGCTCTAACCACTGCACCACTGCGCAGCCCAGATTTATAAATAAACATCAATATTTTGTGTGTGTCTGACAACAGTTTGGTACTACAGAAAACTTGTGGCCTATTAGGGCATACACGTCCTCATAGCCGGAGTTCCTTTTAAGTCTCATGGTGATGATCTGTTTTCAGACTTATAACACATACGTGTGAGAGGACATCAGGTTCATTCTCCCTGTGAACGTTCTTAAGAATTTGTTTTTCAGATAGCTTCCAGAAAGGCCTCTTTTCAGAGAAATAGAACTTAGATCTTACAGGAGTGACAAGCCAAAGGCTAGCCTGAGTTAGTAGTCTGAGCTAGTGCCTAGCCTGAATTAGTTTCTAGTCAGAGTCATAGGCATCTCTAGCCAATTTAAAAGTGCTGAAGTACTCCTAAATTGTGTACCAGCACCAGTAAAATTTGGCAAATGAATTAATTTATTTCATGCTTGCTTATTTCCCCACACTAGTAAAACATAAAATGGTTTGATCATGCTCACCTTGTCTGGACTCATTTCTGAGCCTTCCTGAGCCGCACATGAACCACCGGAACAAACGGAAACAACATGGTGAGCAGTGTGGAGTACAGAGAAGAAAGCAGTGATAAAAATGGTGTAACAATAAAGACTGAAGGCATTTACTAGTCCTCCCTGGGCTGCCACCTGACCGTGGTGGAGGGGTTTGAGTGTCTCAATGATCCTAGGAGCTAAGTTGTCAGATGCTTTATGCCTCTGGTAGGGTCACCCATGGCAAACAGGTCCTAGGTGAGGGATCAGACAAAGTGCAGCCCATTGACACCTTATGATGATGAACATTAATGAATCCGTGTTCCTTCGCCCCCGCACGCGGGTCACCAAAGCCCCTCTCTGGAGCCAGGCCTGAGGTGGGGCACGTTGGCGAGCGCCTGGTGATCGGGCTTTCATCCATGGAGCTCAAACTCACAATAACCCCTTATATATCATTACAGTTGTAGAGAAGATGTTCCTACATTTAATTAGAAACCATAAAATGTGAAATATCACGAAGTATGAAATATCACCAGAAATGGACAATTCGTCACGCTACACAATGCTTAGGAATACTTCCTGATGTTTTTCAGTTCTGTTCATCACTTCTATGGACAGGATTTCTAGGTGCAGCCAACGTGTTGAGAACATTTTGGTGGCCTGAGGATCAGGTCTCTGCTTTTTGCAGATGATGTGGTCCTGTTGGCTTCATCAGAACGTGATCTTCAGCTTTCGCTGGAGCGGTTCGCAGCCAAGTGTGAAGCAGCTGGGATGAGAATCAGCTTCTCTAAATCTCAGACCATGGTCTTGAATGGGAAAAGGGTAGAATGCCTTCTCCGGGTCAGGGATGAGGTCCTGCCCCAAGTGGAGGAGTTTAAGTATCTCGGGGTCTTGTTCACGAGTGAGGGAAAGTTAATTACCCTATTGACCCAAATATAGAATGACCCTGATTATAAGACAACTCCGCCTTTCCAAGAAAAAGACAAAAAGAAAAATCACAGGAAGATAGATGGATGGATGGATTTTTGGTGTTTCATAGGAATGTCTAATAATTATATGACTGGCCTTTAAAACCCTTTTAATTGTTGAGCACTTTAGACTGTGTCTATTATTAAATTTGCTGTTCTTCAGTATTATTTCATAATCTACTATTTGAAATAACGTTGAAATAAAAATATAAATCACCTAAAATCACAGTGTATGTGCAGCAAAAATACAGTTTTTAAGTACAAAACACTGCAGTTAAGTCACAGAGACGAGCTGGTCTAGATTTTCTCTGATGGCTTCTACAGGATGGTCATTAGTGACAGGTCAGGTGGTCTAGGAATGACTGTGATGTTCCTTCTCCAGGGCCTCGGCTTCAGCATCGTTGGTGGGCAGGACACAGCACGAGGGCAGATGGGTATTTTTGTTAAAACCATTTTCCCTCATGGAGCTGCAGCAGCCGATGGACGACTTAAAGAGGGTAGGGTACCCAATAATTTTACACATCAGCTGTCTTCACAGGTACTGTGACGTTCAGATTATTCATGAAATAAAACAAGATTTTGATGTTTAGGTGATAAGATCTCAGGGTTGTCTTCTTTCCCACCAAGATCATGTCATAACAAAGTTAACACATTATCGTGTGTGTTGGTTTGAATCCTGGCCCAACCAACAGTTTCTGGTAAAGCTTCTGGTAATATCGCTGATAAGAGCTCTGATATTAGTTCTGGGGTTTGCTATGATTAACTCCAGTATTAACCTAAAATTAGCTTTGGTATTTACTCTGATATTAGCCCTGATATTATCTCTGGTTCTAGCTCAAATGCTAGCTTTGGTATTTACTCAGATATTAGCTATGGCATTAGCTCAGATGCTAGCTTTAGTATTTACTCTGACATTAGCCCTGACATTAGCTCAGGTATTAGCTCAGATGCTAGCTTTGGTATTTACTCTGACATTAGCCCTGACATTAGCTCAGGTATTAGCTCAGATGCTAGCTTTGGTATTTACTCTGACATTAGCCCTGATATTACCTCTGGTTCTAGCTCAAATGCTAGCTTTGGTATTTACTCAGATATTAGCTATGGCATTAGCTTAGATGCTAGCTTTGGTATTTACTCTGATATTAGCCCTGACATTAGCTCAGGTATTAGCTCAGATGCTAGCTTTGGTATTTACTCTGACATTAGCCCTGATATTACCTCTGGTATTAACCCTTTAGGCGCCATAGCATTTCCAGTAAAATATGAAATTTTTACATCACTATTTAAAGAGCTTGTAGCTTAAATCTGGTTAGAGATAGAGGAATATTGTAAATTAGAAAAATGTTCAGTATGAGCCAAATTTTGTGATTGGAACAAATTCACTCACATAATTTGCATATTATGACGTCATCAGGTGGCAGCCATATTGGATTGCATCACATTTGCAGATTTTTGTTGTTTTTTATGTTTTTGTCTGATTTTCTTAGTGTTGTTATTGATTATGGCACTTATATACATATTTCTATGTAGACAGATATAACTATGTATGTATATATATAATATTTATAACTTTATTGGTATTTAGTTATGTTTACTGCGTATCAATCAAGCACACTGTTTTTGGTGCTTCAGTGTCATGAACACATTTCACTCATCCCTTCTTTGGTTTGTTTTGTTTATAATATATATATNGGACTTCAGGAAAGTCACAGCCCCATCTCTCCCCCTCGTCCTGTCGGACACCCCCGTCACCACTGTGGACTCCTTCCACTTCCTCGGAACCACCATCACACATGACCTTAGGTGGGAGCCATCCATCAGCTCCCTGCTCAAAAAGGCCCAGCAGAGGATGTACTTTCTGCGGCAGTTGAAAAAGGCCAAGCTTCTGACCCAGATGATGGTGCAGTTTTACACGGCCATCATTGAGTCCATCCTCACCTCCTCCATCGCTGTGTGGTACGCTGGAGCCACGGTGAGGGACAAACATAGACTGTAGCGCATTGTGAGCTCTGCTGAGAAGGTGATTGGCTGCAGCCTTCCATCTCTCCTGGACCTGTACGTCTCCAGAACTCGGGGGCGTGCAGGTCAGATAGCAGCTGACCCTTCGCACCCGGGTCACAGACTTTTTGAGCTGCTTCCCTCAGGCAGGAGGTTACGGTCCATCCAGACCAGAACCTCCCGCCATAAGAACAGCTTCTTTCCATCTGCTGTTAGACTTGTGAATAGATTATAAACATGTCGCGAGCACGTCCTATTTGTCGGTTCCTTTAAAACCTAGTTCCGTCAGAACTTAATAAGACTGCGCTGCGTTCTCAGGGTTCGTGGGGATGTCGGTGAGTTTTGTTGTACTAGACCCTGGTTTGGACTTCCTTAATTAGAATCAGTTCCCTATTTTAAGGAGAAATGATATGCCATACTCATTTCTTTGTGAGAGCACACTTCCTTTTAATTAATCCCGTTATCTAGTGGTTTAGATACTAGGGTGAAGTCCAGCGGGAGGCCATCCATCGCTGGCAATTCTTTGGGTTATTAGGATTAATTTGCGCCTCTGTCAGCTTTTGTGGGAGTTGGTAACTAGAAAATGATTCTTGTTAGTTGATCAGGCTAACATAGATTTATCAATTTATCTAATTAATCCAACCTTCCCAGCGCTGGCGGAGACTTTTTCACACTTGCAAACAGAGCCTAAAATAACCTACTAATGTTTTGGCTTTATCATCCTTAAGACATCTCGTTACTCACAGGAGAGGAGAAGACTAGCTTCTTTATCTTAAGGTTTCTTTTGATTAATCCGTCACAAACCGTAAAGCAAATCCTGATAATTCAGGAACCTGTAATTAATGTGCTTACCTCTCCTTAAGATAGGTCAGGGCTCCCACTTGTCCCTTCAAAGAGGACCTTTAAAGAATCAGGAATGTGGATTCTTTTTCAAAAAGTTTATTACAAGATTAAAAAATACAAAAATGAGTAGATATAAAACTGACCACTTCCCCCAAGGAGAAATTAGTCCTAATGATTAATTAAGAATAATTAGTTGGCTTACACCAACTTTGTCTTCAAGCTACTGCTCCTGCTACTGTGTCTGTCAACTGCAGAGGATGGAGGATGACCTCCTCTATCCCAAATCTGCTCTGTCTCTTCTGTCGTCTGCCCCAACTGTTGTGTCAGCTCTGCTTCTAGCTGCTCTTTTATACTCTTCTTGGGTCAGCTTAGACAAAGTAAATGTTCACTAGTTACACATACATCATTATCCCATGACAGTAAGGTCATGGGGTCATCTACCAGATACACTTTTTTAGTTCAACACATTCTTCAGGATGGCTTTTCAGCTGAACACAGGCCATTAGGTGTCTTTTCCCAAAGTCCAGCATTCCTCATGAAGGCTTTCCGTCTCCTGATAGGCTCTCTTCAGACTGTCTCCTGCAGCGCCGCCTCTTCTCCTGCTGGTAGGGTCAGACACTTCTTGACCTTTGGCCCAATTTGACTCCCAGAAGCAAGTTCTGATCCATTATCTCTGCGACCCTTCCGTGACCCTCGCTTCTCGCCACAGTTTCTGATCCCTTGGATTCTTCATGAAGGGTTTGTCCACTTCTGAGATGCTTTATCTTCAGTTGATCTTCTTTTGTCCCAGCTTGGATGCTTGTTGTGCAGTTGGGCCCCTGTCTTCTGGCTGATTTTACTCGCATAAGCAAGTTCAGTGTGTTTCAGTGTGGGTCCAATCTTATCTCTGTGGCCCACCTGTTGACTCCGTTTCTTGCCACTGTCTTTGGCATGTGGGAACTTGCAACATCCCCCATGCTGAGGAAAATCCAGCCAGGGGACCATAAATCTTCAGTGCAGACACACAAGCATACAGGCACCGAACATCCATTTCACTCAGGAATGCCTGAACGCTCAGAAACTGAACTGTGGCTTCCACATCGGTCCTCCTCATCATCAGACTCCTCTTTAGCAGGCTGTGCTTTAGCTGCAGATTCAGCAGCTGCTTTCTTGGGAGGTGGGGCCTCCTCTGACCTATAAAATGTGGCAAGTAACTGTGGCAAGGTGGAGAAACGAGGGCCCGGGCGGGATTCGATCCCCAGACTCCCGGGTGAGAGTCATACTCTCTAACCAGTCAGCCAAAGGGGCATCCCCTTGGCCAAGTGGCCAGGGCGCATGACCAATCGGGACATTGTGACAGAACGCTCACACTGTCACACCTTCCCCCCTCTTTCCACAAGCACGTCCTCGTGCTCCCGCACAGGGTGCCACAAACTTCACATCCATGAACCTACTTGACAGTACTACATGGATCCTGCCAACAACGCCAAATGTGGCAAGGTTAAAGATGCTTGCGCCTTATCAGTGTAGCTGTCCTTCAGGTCAGAATCATATGGAGCTGTCAGTTCAGGACTCCCACTTCTTAACAGAACTTGCTGGGGGAGGGGTGATGTCACCACATCCTGCACTTTCTGCTTGTCTCTTGTTGCTCAGCTGACTGGGTGCTTTTTCTCTGATCAGCTGTCTCTTCTCATATCTGCAGGCTAAGATCATTCCTACCAACAAAACACCATTTTTATTTATAAAGCAACACCCGTCTCTGCTTACGCCTCCATGGGTGCACTCACAGACCTGCCAGGAGATGATGCTAGGTTCAGGTCTCAAGCAGGTCCTGCAAAAACAAATTTTAATTGGGGCAGAGAGTTCCAGTGCTCCCAGTTATAAGTCCGTCCCCTTTTACAGGTGGCACGGCTTCTCCCCCCGGAGCCCCGACCACTTAATCAAAGAGCACAGAGTTCCACACATTATACATGTTCCCGGCTTCCAGCCCCTCCATTGAGTGCAACGATACCTGACAGGGGAAGCTATGAAACTAGGAAACATGGCTACTTTACAGTCAGTGACAGAACCTCCCCGTGATACCAAAACGAGGCCCATGCTACACAAATTCTGGCATATCATTTCTTTACTAGATTTTGACCCAGCCATGACTTTTAATCAAGTATTTTCTTCAGTGATGTTATTCTTCTCACTTGTGTTTCAGCATTCGGACAGCGCTCAGCCGCAGCTCGGGCTGTTCCTGCCTCATTCTGAAAGCTCCGGTTACAAATCTCACATTAAGGAGAATATTCTCCGGTTTTACCGTTAAAGATCTATCTGCCATGGCTGGTTAACGTTTTTCTTATTTTTATTTTATTCGCTTTTACGTCTTATTTTTTATTCTTATTCTTTATTTTTATCTATTTTTTGTCTAGTTCATCCATGGCTTTTCTTGCGTCGGAAAGCCGTAATTTCTTTATACCTATTTAAGTTAATCGTCCGTTCTCCCGGTTTCTTTCCTTTTCGAGAAACTGGTGCGGTTTTCACTCCAAGGTTATAAGCTAATTAGGTCCATAGTGCGCAAGCTTTTATCAGCCTAGAAAACAGTTCTATGTCGGATAACCCGGTATCTAATATTTCCTTCACTCTGTAGCCCCACGTTGGGCGCCATGTCGCGAGCACGTCCTATTTGTCGGTTCCTTTAAAACCTAGTTCCGTCAGAACTTAATAAGACTGCGCTGCGTTCTCAGGGTTCGTGGGGATGTCGGTGAGTTTTGTTGTACTAGACCCTGGTTTGGACTTCCTCAATTAGAATCAGTTCCCTATTTGAAGGAGAAATGATATGCCATACTTGTTTTTTTGTGAGAGCACACTTCCTTTTAATTAATCCCGTTATCTAGTGGTTTTAGATACTAGGGTGAAGTCCAGCGGGAGGCCATCCGTCGCTGGCAATTCTTTGGGTTATTAGGATTAATTGCGCCTCTGTTTTGTGGGAGTTGGTAACTAGAAAATGATTCTTGTTAGTTGATCAGGCTAACATAGATTTATCAATTTATCTAATTAATCCAACCTTCCCAGCGCTGGCGGAGACTTTTTCACACTTGCAAACAGAGCCAAAAATAACCTACTAATGTTTTGGTTTTATCATCCTTAAGACATCTCGTTACTCACGGGAGAGGAGAAGACTAGCTTCTTTTTCTTAAGGTTTCTTTTAATTAATCCGTCACAAACCGTAAAGCAAATCCTGATAATTCAGGAACCTGTAATTAATGTGCTTACCTCTCCTTAAGATAGGTCAGGGCTCCCACTTGTCCCTTCAAAGAGGACCTTTAAAGAATCAGGAATGTGGATTCTTTTTCAAAAAGTTTATTACAAGATTAAAAAATACAAAAATGAGTAGATATAAAACTGACCACTTCCTCCAAGGAGAAATTAGTCCTAATGATTAATTAAGAATAATTAGTTGGCTTACACCAACTTTGTCTTCAAGCTACTGCTCCTGCCACTGTGTCTGTCAACTGCAGAGGATGGAGGATGACCTCCTCTATCCCAAATCTGCTCTGTCTCTTCTGTCGTCTGCCCCAACTGTTGTGTCAGCTCTGCTTCTAGCTGCTCTTTTATACTCTTCTTGGGTCAGCTTAGACAAAGTAAATGTTCACTAGTTACACATACATCATTATCCCATGACAGTAAGGTCATGGGGTCATCTACCAGATACACATACATCATTATCCCATGACAGTAAGGTCATGGGGTCATCTACCAGATACACTTTTTTAGTTCAACACATTCTTCAGGATGGCTTTTCATCTGAACACAGGTCATTAGGTGTCTTTTCCCAAAGTCCAGCATTCCTCATGAAGGCTTTCTGTCTTCTGATAGGCTCTCTTCAGTCTGTCTCCTGCAGCGCCGCCTCTTCTCCTGCTGGTAGGGTCAGACACTTCTTGACCTTTTGCCCAATTTGACTCCCAGAAGCAAGTTCTGATCCATTATCTCTGCGACCCTTCCGTGACCTTCGTTTCTCGCCACAGTTTCTGATCCCTTGGATTCTTCATGAAGGGTTTGTCCACTTCTGAGATGCTTTATCTTCAGTTGATCTTCTTTTGTCCCAGCTTGGATGCTTGTTGTGCAGTTGGGCCCCTGTCTTCTGGCTGATTTTACTTGCATAAGCAAGTTCAGTGTGTTTCAGTGTGGGTCCAATCTTATCTCAGTGGCCCACCTGTTGACTCCGTTCCTTGCCACTGTCTTTGGCTTGTGGGAACTTGCAACAAACACACAACCATGCTGGTCTTCTGTACTCGACACAACGTCACGTTATCGGCCATGTTACCATTACCTGCCATTTTTTATCACTGAAAGTTTTATTCTAGTTTTTTTTGTTATATTTTATTCTATTTTACTCTATTTTCAATCTTATTATTCATGTTATATGTAGCACATTAGTACCGAAGCAAGTTCCTAGTTTGTGAATTGTTTGTTCACTGACAATGGCAATAAACCTTTTCTGATTCTCATTCTGATTCTGATTCCTTATCCCAGAGGTGAGCTAGAAGAAGAGTGAAACATCCCAGCTGCTCCACCCGGATAGCTGGTTTGACTTTCCCACTGTCGCTGGTAAGGCTGCTGCGTGGTCCTGCAGCTTCTGTAATAGTTCACGTGGTGTAAACTGCTCGACAGACTCGCCCTGGCTGCAAGCCTCCATGTTTGAGGAACCTATACAGCATAAAACAGCATCAGTAATTCCCACAGAGGGAGTTGCAAATTCTTCCACATGCTCCATTTTGTCACAATTTCAGTGAAATCTCACCAGGAAGCACAGAAAAAGTGTAATGCACTAGAGGTGCCAAAAGATGGAGCCAGAGCTAGATGCGCCGTGCGGAAGGGGTAGTGTGTACGCCACTCCGTTACGCACAGATAGTCCGTCCCCAAAGTGGCGACGGGCCTGCTTTAGACCACTTTTCACAACAAAAAGTCACAATTATACACTCAAAACCACTAAAACATGCAGGGTGCTTGTTTTGTAGGATAAAGCTAGTTATGACGAAGTTAAACGCTGCCAAGAACGGTTGAAAGCGCTGTCGAATTGCTAGTTCGGTGGCGTTGTGAGCCCTGTAACCCTTAGCTTAAGTGGCGAACAGCTCAAACTGTCTGTTTGTGAAGCGAGTCTTTTTGGCGTGATTCTGATGAGAATCTGCCCTTCGACCGAGTAAATCGTCGGTAAAGCGTTTAATTTGCGGCATGCAACTTCGCTTACGCTTCTTCTGTTTATTGACCCTAGACCGGGTTTCATGGGGTGATTCTTATGGGTAACAGTACTGATTTCTTGCTAATTAATTCAACTTATGAGCTAATTAATTCGCCCAGGCGTCTCTGGTCTAATTCTGATATAGATACAGAATTAGTGTCCGGAATTCTCGTTGGAAAAACGACCGACTTCGCAGCGTTTGAGGCTGATTAAAACAGTTGATCAGACCGATTCAGCAAACAGCTAAATGCTAAGTGGAGGTCAGTTTCCTGACTCCAGTTAAACACAAGCTTATCACAGTGACAGAACTACACAAGCCGTGCAGTAGAATCCCTCCAACAGACAAACACACATCCATAAATGTCTTTATCTTAGAACAAGAAGAAATAATTATTACCTGTGGTTTAGCTGAACTGGAGAAATGGAGGCGGATGTACATAACAGTAGACTGTGAATGACAAGGGAGAGCAGCGCCCCTTGGTGGCGAATAATGAGATCGCCCTCGTTTTTCTCCCGGACACAGAAAAATAGATTTTTGATGTTAATTAATGATTCAAACCATTAATGAAGTCTACAATTTTAATAAAACCTGGCTGAGCTCGTCATCATGTAATGAATTTAATAAGAGGGTAAATTGGATTAAATGAATTGCTTAAGAGCTATTTATTTTTATTGTCATTACTTGTGACCCATAGCTGTGATAATCTATTAATTATAGAATATCACCTGCTTGGTCTTTAAGATGATTAGTGTCACGACGTGCGCGGAGTGAAGCGGAGCAAAGGCGAGGATCCAGACCGGGGAGGAAGCAGGCAGACAGGTAGGATTAATTCCACAGGTTTATTAAGACGCACGCTGACACTGGAACAATGACTCCACACCGGACACAAAACAGACAGGGTTTAAATACAGGAGGACCGGGAGCTAAGGTGATTGGGAAACAAGAGGCAGGTGGGGGTAATCAACGAGACAGAGCTGAATTAAACAAGGAGACAGGACAGGGTGTGACAGTACCCCCCCCCCCCCCCCCCCCNTGTAGACGACGCCATCAACCTGGCCCTCCACTTCATCCTGCAGCACCTGGACTGCCCGGGAACCTACGCTAGGATCCTGTTTGTGGACTTCAGCTCTGCGTTCAACACCATCCTCCCTGCTCTGCTCCAGGACAAGCTCTTCATGCTCAACGTACCCAACTCCACCTGCAGGTGGATCACTGACTTCCTGACGGACCGAAGGCAGTGCGTGCGGCTGGGGAAGAATGTTTCCACCACTAAGACAATTAGCACAGGATCTCCACAGGGCTGTGTACTTTCTCCTCTGCTCTTCTCCCAGTACACAAACTGCTGCACCTCGAGCCATGACTCGGTTAAACTGATCAAGTTTGCGGACGACACCACCCTCATCGGGCTCATCTCTGACGGTGATGAGTCCGCCTACAGGAGAGAGGTGGAACGGCTGGTGCACTGGTGCAGCAGCAACAACCTGGAGCTCAATGCTCAGAAGACAGTGAAGATGATTGTAAGGGGCGGATCCCAGACGCCCACAGGAACAAGGAGCAGGGCGGGAGGAGGGGGACCCGGAGGGGCCCAGAGGAACCGAGGGACTGATGGAGAGGCGGCAGGGATCAGCAGAGTCCGGGGGCCTGCGCCTGCGGCAGATGAGGAGGCGAGGGCCCTTGGAAGCCGGCGCCTGCGGCAGATGAGGAGGCGACGGGCCCTTGGAGGCCGGCGCCTGCGGCAGATGAGGAGGCGACGGGCCCTTGGAGGCCGGCGCCTGCGGCAGATGAGGCGGCGCTGGGTCCCTTGGAGGCCGGCGCCTGCGGTAGATGAGGAGCCGACTGGCCCTTGGAGGCTGGCGCCTGCGGCAGAAGAGGAGCCGACGGGCCCTTGGGGGCCTGCATCTATGACAGAGGCGCTCTGCAGGCTGGGCCGGTGACAAAGTCTCTGCAGGCTGGGCCGGAGCAGCCCTCAAAACCACCATCGGAACCGGAAACCGTGTAGACGCCTGGCTGGACGGAGCGTCGACCTCTTGAGTGCAGAGAGCATCCCCAGACGAGGCGACTTCAGACAAGGCGACGTTGTCAGAAGAGGCGACTTCAGACAAGGCGACGTTGTCAGACGAGGCGACTTCAGACAAGGCGACGTTGTCAGACAAGCCGACTTGGGAAGCGACGTCGTCAGATGAGCCGACTTGGGAAGCGACGTCGTCAGGGAGGAGGAGGAGGCGTCGACTTGGGAGCCGACTTCAGACGAGGAGGCGTCGACTTGGGAGCCGACTTCAGACGAGGAGGCGTCGACCTCAGACGAGCCGACTTCAGACGAGGAGGC
>SSNQ01000108.1:252327-316497 GCA_006942095.1 Nothobranchius kuhntae
CTGGAGAAGATTCTCCCAAGGCAGAATCTCCCGGCTGGATCCATCAACGGGTTCGGGTGGAGTCATTCTGTCACGACGTGCGCGGAGTGAAGTGGAGCAAAGGCGAGGATCCAGACCGGGGAGGAAGCAGGCAGACAGATAGGATTAATTCCACAGGTTTATTAAGACGCACGCTGACACTGGAACAATGACTCCACACCGGACACAAAACAGACAGGGTTTAAATACAGGAGGACCGGGAGCTAAGGTGATCGGGAAACAAGAGGCAGGTGGGGGTAATTAACGAGACAGAGCTGAATTAAACAGGGAGACAGGACAGGGTGTGACAATTAGGCAGAAGATTCGACGACTCTTTGTTTATTCAGGGACTGTCATCGCTTCGTTTAGGATTCAAGAACCAGTCAGGTTTGCAAACAAATAATAATTTATTTTACAAACAATTTAAGACATGACAAATGGTTTAAACTATTATTTACTGTGAGTGGATGCGAACTAAGAGATGGGTGTCTGGAACAATAGACTATAGTATTTCAGAGTCGGTAGCATGAGTCGGTAGCATGAGAAAGCTGAATCCTGGATGGAGGAAATTTGGTTTGCAGGTAAGCTACAAGCTGTTATTCATCAAACTGCAAACAGATGCTATCTGGGTGTCTGCGTTACCCATAGAGGCACCCTCTTGATGGATCCAAAAGTCAGAGGGGGTCGGATGACCGCTGGTACCGGAGGGCTGTAGAGTACCGAGGTACCGTGCTTTCAGTCCTATAGATGTGTTTCGGGTCACGCCAGATGGATGGAAACCACGCGTCTTGGACTCTTAAGGAGTCTAAACAAGTCAGCTTTCTGCAGGAAAAGACTATCTTGTTGTTCGGCTTCGCAGGTGCAAAAGCTTAAGGTTTTGACTATGTCAAAATCCTTCTGGTGAAAGAGGCTTGCTCAGACGGCCGTTCTGAGCTTCTCTCTCTCTCTCTCTGTCTGTCTGACTGAGACTGAGAGTGAAGCTCTTTTTAAGGCCTGGTGTTATCTCAGAAGTTGCCAAGCATCTCAGAGCACAGTCTCCGATTCTGAACTCTGAAATGTGGGACAAGGTTATTTATGTGTCATGTCTTTATCTTAGCCTTACTCTGTCTGCAAGTGTGATGACCTAATCCAGTAAGCATACGTAGTATCATTGAAACAGATTCATGAAACATTTCTTCATTTATAATTATACATGGCAATATTTAGTGATTATTAATTATAAAATCTTAGTTATAAGATCTTCTTTTCTTCTGGGAATAAAAGTTTGTCTAACAAAGTTCTGTGCAGAACCTTGAGGAAAAGAATGCTACTTGTTCATATTTCATTTTCTGTTGAAGCTTCAGTTCAGCTGATGAAGTCATCTGATTAAAGAGCCTGTGTGCAGACGTTCCATCTCCTGTCAGGGTAAAATACAGCAGAACGTGTGTAGCCAGGGTTATTTGCTCTGGCCGTGCATATGAACTGTGGGATCTGAAAATCAGTCCATTTGGTGACGTTACATGGCATTAACTCTGATATTAGCTCTGGTATTAGCTCAGATGCTAGCTTTGGTATTAACTCTGATATATATTAGCTCTGGTATTAGCTCAGATGCTAGCTTTGGTATTAACTCATTCACTGCCAGCCGTTTCCTGATCACTAACGGCCTTCGTTGCCAGCGTTTCTCACCGTTTTTACTGGTTTTTTTTAAGAGTCACAGAACGTTGTGCGCTAGCATGATGTCGATGCCAAAACAACCAAGACAAAGTGGAGACTCACCTCTTACATCAGGAAGAAGCTGCGTGTTTCGAGCGTTATCCGTTCTTTCATAATCCGTTGTCAAATTGTGATCGGCAGACGCTTTTCCAGTTCGCGCCTCACTTTTTTTTACAGGAACGGCCCAAAACGATCTCCAAACACATGGATGTGTTGCTTCCTGATCATGTGATCTGTGACGTATGCGGATGAAGATCGGCTTCAGGGCTGAGATGTTTGTTCTCTCAGCGCGGGGGCTCGTTCCGATGCTCAAACAGTAAAAAAATGCAAATGACGACTTTAGTCGTCATTGGCAGTGAATGAGTTAACTCTGATATATATTAGCTCTGGTATTAGCTCAGATGCTAGCTTTGGTATTTACTCTGATATTAGCTCTGGTATTAGCTCAGATGCTAGCTTTGGTATTAACTCTGATATATATTAGCTCTGGTATTAGCTCAGATGCTAGCTTTGGTATTTACTCTGATATTAGCTCTGGTATTAGCTCAGATGCTAGCTTTGGTATTAACTCTGATATATATTAGCTCTGGTATTAGCTCAGATGCTAGCTTTGGTATTAACTCTGATATATATTAGCTCTGGTATTAGCTCAGATGCTAGCTTTGGTATTTACTCTGATATTAGCTCTGGTATTAGCTCAGATGCTAGTTTTGGTATTTACTCTGATATTGGCTCTGGTATTAGCTCAGATGCTAGCTTTGGTATTTACTCTGATATTAGCTCAGATGCTAGCTTTGGTATTTACTCTGATATATATTAGCTCTGGTATTAGCTCAGATGCTAGCTTTGGTATTTACTCTGATATTAGCTCTGGCATTAGCTCAGATGCTGGCTTTGGTATTTACTCTGATATTAGCTCTGGTATTAGCTCAGATGCTAGCTTTGGTATTTACTCTGATATTAGCTCTGGTATTAGCTCAGATGCTAGCTTTGGTATTTACTCTGATATTAGCTCTGGCATTAGCTCAGATGCTAGCTTTGGTATTAACTCTGATATATATTAGCTCTGGTATTAGCTCAGATGCTAGCTTTGGTATTTACTCTGATTTTAGGTCAGACATTAGTCCTGAGTAGCCCTGTTATTATTAGTCACAGACTAATCCAAATGAGTCTACAATTGAGTAAAGTCTTTGTTTTCACAGATTCATGCCTACTTCAGTTCAGGTGATCAAACGAACCTGACAATTAATTTGAATAAACAATTGATCTGCTGTTGTTTACTTGTTGGGGTTATTGTGGTTTATGTAAACAGACTGGCCAGAGCTGAGTTGGGAATAATCTTGCTGTGTTTCTGTGTAGGAGACGAGATCCTGGAGGTAAATGGAAACTCACTAAGGGATCTCACTCACCAGCAAGCAATCCAGACCTTTAAGGTTTGCAACAACAGTTTTATACTTTTAAAATCACCGGGATAGATGTGTTTTCCAGTCTTGGACTCATTGAGCCTGCGTATTGAGGAGTATTAAGATCTTTCTAACACCTTTCTAAAGAAACACCTCTTGTGTCGTTCTTACGCAGCAGCTGAAGAAAGGTGTGGTGACCCTAACTATCCGAACCCGTCTGCTTAGCCCCAGCCTGACTCCATGTTCCACCCCCACCTTGCCCAGTCGCTCTGCATCACCCAGCTCCAGAACCAGTGGAGGAACACCAGTGCCAGTAGGACTGGAAGGATCTGATGGTAACTGGGGTCCATGTCCTGGTTCAAAGGACTGCATTATCATGGAGGTCACACTTAGCAAAGGTAAGCTTTGGAGAGAAACGAGCTGGCATCTACAAACTTCTTTTGTTTTGTGTTTTTCTTAAAAGCTTAAAAGCCACAGCTCTGGTGACTTCAGCATAATACCATTCCCTGTACATTGAACTCCAGCTTCAAACCTAAACCTTAACATCTCAGGAGTAAAAGACGATCCAGCAGCTTGTTTTACGTCACTGTACTCTGGGTATCCATGGAAAGGTCTAACCGTCAGTCCCATTATTTTGCCAAAAATCTTCAAATTCCGATTTTATTTAGCAGGATTTTCCACGAGCAGTGGTTTCAGTGCAGTGGGGTTGTCTTCCACAGACAAACACATTAAAGATGGAACACTTTTTCAACTGACATGGTCCAGATTAGCTCCCCTGAAATACTGTAACACTGATGAGCTCAGCTGTTGCTACCCAGATGAACCCAAACTAACTTTACATCTTTACATATTGGCCAGTTTTCTGCCTTTTGTTTGGGTCCAATTAGGAAATTGTTTCTGAACACTTTCTTTCTGGCTAAAACTGGACAATATCACGTGTTTTGGGGATAGGTTATATTTTTTTATTGAGCCACTCATTCTCTGACTTTCCTCTAAGAACGGGGTGAGAAATCCTGGTCTGTCAAGAGTCACTATCCTGCATGTTTTAGTTGTTTCCCTGCTTCCGCACTCCACTGTTTTAGCGGTCGGTAGATCTTTTAGAACTGCAGTTCAAAGGTAACTCATGAGGTGAATATATATGAACCCAGGTAGCAGTTTCTCTTTAGGATTGAGAGGAGATGCAGGAAGATAATAAACAGAGAGGACAGAAAAATAGTCAAATAAAAACAAGTTAGTTTTTGTACCTGGTGGTTGCAACAAACAGACACCACTGAAGGTAATCAGAAGTGAGGAACAGAAAATGAAATAATTATTTTAATGTTTAGAGCAGCAGGAACTCTGAGAGGCTGCAGGCGCATCAGTGAGTTTGCGGCCGCTGCGCAGGGGGAGGGGAGAGAGGGCTGAAGCAGGGGGAGAGGGCTGAAGCAGCTGGGGAGGGGGCTGAAGCAGGGGGAGGGGGCTGAAGCAGGGGGAGGGGGCTGAAGCAGGGGAACAGTAAAGATGCAGAAACTACCGATGTTAGAAGAGATGTGTTTAACTTTCAAAATGTGGGCGCAGTTTTAATTGTGAAAAACACCAGCGACCCCCCCCCCCGACACACACAAACAATATATATACACCAAGTAGTGTTTCTATAGTTATATTGTGATGTCTTAGTAAATATTCTATTTGGTGAAAGATAAACTTTATTGTATTTATCCTAGTGAATCTATAATTAAACGGGTAAACTAGCAGTAGCACCTCCAACGTCAAGGAAAGCGAAAAGTTATTATCAGGAGGGGGAGAATGTTTAAGTGGTTAGCAGCAGTGTGCTAGACGATGGCCCCCTCCATGAGGCCACCACAGCTCAGCAGAACATCATTGTAGCTTTTTCTGGGGAGAAAAACACTTACAGAGAAAATAAAGTTAACAGCTGAAATAGCAGGAAATAGTACAGTTAAAGAGCAGATTGTAGAAGAAAGCAGTTGAGTGTGGAAAGTGGTCAGTGTATCCGCCAGCAGTCTAAGCCTATAGCAGCATAACTACAGAGATAACTCTGGATAATCTATCCTATTTAGATGGAGGCATGTTGGAGGAAGGGCAAGGGAGAGCCGTCTTTAAAGACTGTACACTCCACACGTGTAATATAACGTTATATCCTGTGTCACGTGACATGATGCAAGTCTGTTCTATGTAACCGTTTTCTTTGACCAAGGACGGACAGTGTCCTTGTAAGCAAGGTGCCTGGCCTCACAAGATATCACATCGCAAGGCCAGGCGCCTTGACATTGAGACACAGCCCCGTCTCTAACCCAGACAACATGGCTGCTCTCACTGCTGTTTTCTACACCTGAAACCCTCCACCCATTCCAACCTGCTTGCAGGATTTTGCTTCTTTGTCACTCCAGACCTCCTCATGCTCCGCCACAGTTCCTCTCTCAGCACCCTGTCATAGGCTTTCTTTAGATCTAAAAGACACACCTTCGGATCTTAGATCAGGGGTGGGCAATCTTGGTCAACAAGGGCCACTATCCAACAGGTTTTAGTTGTTTACTTGCTTCAACACACCTGATTCCTGTATGAATCACCTGTTCAGCAGCCCATCAGACTCTAAAGCCACCTGTTACTCACCAGCAGATTCAGACCAGGTGTGTTTTAGCAGAGAAAAACCTGCTGGATAGAGGCTTAGATATTTTGTTACCCGAGTGTTTTCCCCAGCTGTTCCACAGAAGTTATTATAAACATGCGATGTTAACTCCTGCAGAGCCTGGCGTTGGTCTAGGGATCCGAATTTGCTGTCTGACTCCGGAGAACTCGGCTCCTGGGATCTACATCCACAGTTTGGCTCTGGGATCTGTGGCAAAGATGGATGGAAGGCTCAGGTAAAAGTGTCAGAGGACATGTGATGTAAATGTGTGTGAGGAGATGGGGTGGTGCTGATACCTGTTGGTCTGTGTGCAGCCGTGGAGATCAGATCCTGGAGGTGAACTCGGTCAGTCTCCGTCATGCTCCTCTCAGTGAGGCCTACGCTGTCCTTACAGAATGTGGACCAGGACCAGTCAGTCTCATCATCAGCAGACACCCTAATCCAAGGGTAGGGTTAGGGTTACCCCCCACACCTCTGTTGTTGCTTGGCTTCCTGGGGCTGGAGGCTAGGAGGGAGATACGGCCGTCCGGTTGGGGTCTGGGGTGGTGGGTTGCTTTGTTCAGCGTTGGGCGGGGGAGCCTGCTCATTAGCACCCCAGCAGAAAGGGTCAAACTCTGGTAACCGTTGATGGTTGTACCCAATGTGCAGCAGTACCGGGACCAGAGTGAATAGGGTGTGTATGGGGAGCATGAGTGGGTGTCCGGCGTGCATTTTTGTAAGTCTTTGGTTGTATGTGTATGTGTGAGCATGAGGGAGGGAGTGTGTGACTGTGTTTGTGTATGACTGTATATGTCAGGTGGGGCCTTTGACTCCTCCCCTCTCCTGGGACTTCTTTTGATGATATAGATCTTCGTCTCCCCTCCCCCTGCCACACCTGGTGTGGGGTGTGGTGCCTTGGTCTGCCTGGGTCGTGGCTCCCGGGTCAGGGGGGTTTAAGATTTTTGGCGTCTGCCTGACCAATCCCGGTAGCTGCCTGGTGGGGTCTGGGTCCCTGGGCTCTGCTGGGTCCCCGGTGGGGCTGGTCACCCCTGGGTCCCGGGCTCGGCTGGCTAGGGGGTGGGAGGTTGCGGACGGGCTAATGGGCTTGCAGCCGATATCTCCCGGGACTCTGCCGGCTGCTGGCTGTGGCCCTCCGGGGTGATCCTCTGCGCCTCTCGAGGGGGGCGGGGGCTTTTCTGGTCACAGTCTCCCTAGAGTTCCTGTGTTCTGGGGTAGCGCCTGGATCTCTGGGACTTGGAGCTCCCTCCGTCTCCTGCGCATCTTTGGGGGGCGGATCTGTGGCCCCTCACTCTCTCTATTGGACGCTCCTATAGATAAACCTTACATAAACAAACGCGTGTACACACACATGGTGCTCTCATAAGTATGGGCTTGGGCACATTCAACACATGTCTCAAGGCTGTGGTTGGCACTAAATGCACTGTGATTTATTATGGTGTGATTGTTCAGTTAAACAATGTTGATTTTTTATTTTATCATCAAGTTGACGCTGTGATAGTTTGCTCCTGTTGTATTGTTGCATGTCCCTTTGTTTTTTTGTTTGTTTTTTGTTTTTGCTTTTTCTCTTTCTGCGGGTCTAGAAGCAGACTCTTGTTCATTATTGTTTATTTTTGTGGAACCCCCCCCCCACCACCACCACCACCACCACCATGTTTTGTCTTTTCCTCCTCTGTCTCCGTGTCTGGTCGGAATTACAAAGCATTCAACAACAATAACAATAAAGTTGTAAGTATCAGGCGTGACATTAAAAGCAAACGCTTTGATGCTCCACCTGAGAGTAAATCTGTAGGGCTTGTTACCAGCATTCAGACATCAATTCTGTTTGCTTCACAGCCAGACAGGACACGGTTAAAAAAAAAAGGGGTTACCCCCCCCTTCATTTAATGCTTGAACGCTGTGGAATGAGTTCCATTCATACACTCACTGTGTTGTCCTGTGTCAGGTGACTGAACAAGAAATGGACAACATGATATCACGATCAACAAACAAGGACAAAATGAGCAGGAATCGATCTTCGCCCAGTTCTCAGGGTCTGTTCTCTTACTCATTTACCTTTTATTATTCCCGCATCAGCTGACACCTGTGTTTTTTAGAGCTCACCTGTGGGAACCCCCACCCAGCTGGGAAGGATGGGTCGGGAGGTGTCCTGGCTCCTTTCAGCTGGAGCATGAAGAGGTTCCTGGAGCCGGCCACGAGAGTGAGTCCATCTGTCCACGGTTTTCATTTTGTCTTCAATGTGAGGGCAGAAGTTTGGGGCCAAAGTGATAAAATACAGGGCTCCGCTTTAGCTTCCCTGTAGTTCTTTTTCTAGTAAATCTAGCTTTTTTTATTCTCTATTTAAAGGGAACTTATTCTAAATTGTTATAAACTAGTTATTATGGTGCCTTGGTCCAGACAAGGGGTCATCAATTAAAATCCCAGTAGGTCCGGTTACAAAGATTTCTTTCGCAACATGGTCAACATTTCGTGTCTTATTTCATCCCATCAGCGCAGTTTCTTGCTATATGCCGACTATGCAAAGGCGTAGGCACCCACATGGCCACTAGGGGGCCCCTAAGTTCCTGCAGTCCACATCCTCACCTATAATTCTTTAAAAGATTAGAAATACTTTATTAAGGATATGATAGCAAAATAAGCTGCAGTAAAATAAGCTTTTGTGGCGCAATTAAGCCAAAACTGCTACTCTCAGTTTCACTGTCTGTCACATTGTAGACATGACAAGCCGAGTGGCAAATCTGGTTGGTTTAACGTTCTGGTGGCGCTGCTGCAGCTGATGTTATCAGCGTTCAGTGTTCTAGTTGTGTTTTTGTGAGGAATAAACATTCAGGCAACCCACCTTGGTACATTATTGCCAGGTAAAAGTAATACCTTACAGGGCCTTTTATGGACAAGCACCATCATACATTGGTGATCTTCTTAGTCCCTACACTCCCAGCAGGTGCCTGAGGTCCAGTGACCAAAGCCTACTGGTTGTGCAGCACCAGGCTAAAGGTCAAAGGTGACAGATCATCTGCCGCTGTGGCCCCCAGACTCTGGACCTCTCTCCCCCTGACCCTGAGATCAGTGGACTCCGTGGTCTCCTTTAAACTCACCTGTTGAGGCATTGGCGTGACCTTCATCACCACCCTCTCCTTGTTCTGCTCTTTGTACCAACTCCGCCTTTCCCGCGATTCACTGATTGCCTCTTTCTTACTCATTTTCTCTCTTCCTTTCCTCACAAATGTTTAATTACAAATGTATTTTCTCATTTTGATGATGTTTCTTAATCATTTAAAAATGTTTTAATGTTTGTGCCTCGTGATTTTCATCTTGAGAGGTGCTATATAAAGTATAGACGTAAAATACACCTGAAAACATTTCTTACCTTTAGTTTATCTTGTTTCATGTTTTTATAGTTTGATGTTATTTCCTGTCATGTTTACAAATATTATTGTGCGTTACACAGATATTAATATTGAGAGGCACAATTTCAAATTGTCACAGCTCATTTTGGAATTTTCCAATAGTAATAATAATAATTTTTATTAAAACAAATATAAATCTAGAATTGTATTGATCAGTGTGAAACTTTTCATATTTATTTACAGTTTCAGTTAGGTATAGTTAACATTTCCTTTACACAAGTTGAAAATTATTTCACTTGAAGAAAAATACATATGTTTTGGTCGATTAAAACTAAAAGAAATTGGACGACTAAATTGAGACTTAAGTAAAGAATTTCAGTCACAAGACCAAGACTAAAACTAGATAAAAATTTCTTGTCAAAATTAACGACGCAAAGAAATTTTTTTTAACCGAGGGTTGGGTTATGGTAGGACGGTCGAGTTTTTTTTTTTTTTAGGTGTTTGAGAAATGCTAATTCGCTAGCTATGATTTGGATTGGCATAATCTGTCTTAGCCAATTACAGACCTATCTCACATCTACCTTACTTATCTAAGCTGCTTGAGAGTGTCATGTTTGGAGGAAGGTACTTAACCCAAGACATGCAGAATACAACACTGACCAAAAATGGATGAAAAAATGATTTATTTATAAGGAGGAACTTAAGGTGCACAGATAAGTCTGTGGTTGGAACTGCAACAACAGCTCAGCGTCTGGAGGAGGGAGAACACTGGTGAGCTTAGGTTCTGGTTTCAAAAATCCATAGTAGGCAGGCAGAGGTGTTCAGCATACTTACTGTGGGGGGTGTATGAGTTGGCTGGAGGAGGGAGAGGTAGAGAGCCGGGGGAAGCGCAGGAGAGGGAGAGAAGCGGGGCGTCCTGGTGGATGGGGCACTGGGTGAGATGAGAGGTGGGTTATGGAGGGTGGTGATATGGTCCGTGTGCTGAATATCCAAGTCCTGGTCCGTGTGCTGAATATCCGAATCCTGGAGTAGAGGTCAGTATCCAATGAGGTCGACAGGAATCTTGAGGAAGGGTAAATCCAATATAAGAGCAAAAACACTACGAATAACATTTATCCTAAGAACACTAGAGGTAACACGAGTGGCTGGTTACTACCAAAACTGAGGCAATCTTCCGGCGTCAAAGTGTGTCCTCCATCCACCTTAAATAGGAAGGCACCCCGCTGATTGCTGATCAGGAACAGCTGGGCCACTCCCTCTCCTGGAAAGAGACTCACAGATGGTTATGAGAACAGGAGTACTCACCCCGGCTCATGACAGAGAGGGTTGTATATTTACAGTTGGTTGCATTTTTAGACATTCACGAACTCTGGGAGATCTTTCAGTCAGGGTTCAGAGCAGGTCACAGTACCGCAACTGCACTTTTAATGGTTCTTAATGATGTTTTTTTAGCTTGTGACGGGGGGGATGCTGTCATTCTTTTGATGTTAGATTTGTCTGCGGCCTTTGACACGGTCGTTCATGACATACTTTTGGATCGTCTACAACATTGGGCGGGAATTACTGGTGCAGCCCTACAATGGCTACACTCCTATTTATCCGACAGGAGGTTTGTGTCAGTGTAGGTGAAACTTCCTCGACCTGGGCGGGACTCATGTGGGGTGTGCCATAGGGTCTGTACTGGGTCCGCTTCTTTTTGCCATCTACTTACTACCATTGGGAAATCTTCTTCGGCGGTTCGGCATGCGTTTTCATTTTTATGCTGACGACTGTCAGATCTACCTCCCCCTTCAGCGGGGGGTCGATGGGTATCAAAGCTTGTAGATGCCTTAGAGGTTGTGCGCTCCTGGATAGCTACAAACTTTTTACATCTGAATGACGCTAAGACTGAAGTAATTGTACTTAGCCCTGGCATGCCTACACACCCATGTGATGCTGTGAATCTGGGCCCTATAGCGTCTAACATGAAGACCACCATCCGAAATTTGGGAGTGCAACTGGACTCAGCCCTTAAATTCAACGCCATACCATCTCGGACTTTGTATGCTAGTGTTAGCAATTTGAATTTGATGTGTGCTGCTACCGGTAGCCAGTGGAGCTCAATGAACAGGTTAGTTTACGTCCAATGGGACAACCTCTTTGACTGCAACGGACCTGTGCACTGGTTCTCGTTGTCTTAGGCCGGTTTTAGCGTGTATTTTGCGGTGTTCAGGTGCAAACGCTGCCGCTATTATGGGGTGCAGACGTAGCAGGCTATGCTACTCCAGCTAGCGGATTTAAATGCGTGCAATCAGTGATGTGTCAGGGTTTGAGCACAATCACTCTTCAGATCTCTATCTGGATTGTTCCGAAGGCTCGGAAAGAGTCCGGGTAATTGCCGGAAAGATGCTATTTAACAGTTGATCAGACTGTCTAGCAATTAGTTTTGTGCTAACGTGAAGAAAGAGAAATTACTTTCTCTGACTCAGAGTGACACAAACCAATACAGACAAGGTAACGAATCTCACGAATAAACACACAGTTAAGCACATTCACTTACTTTTAGGAATTAGAATGTAATTTGAAGCAAACACTTCAGATTACAGGCTTGGTTGCTGTTTAAGGAGCTGGTGTCTCTGTAAAAAGCTTCCCTTCCGGTGTAAGCCGGGGGAAGGAAAATAAAGAGACAAATTTCTCCATTTTGTAAATTAATCGAATTAAACACAAAATTGAGTGTTTTGATTGGAACAAGATTGGCTCGGCTCACCATATAAGTAGGGTTAATAAACTACATATCTAGGAATTAAAGGCTGTTGCTATCACCTTATGCTTTAATTCCTAAGAAGATCAAACATATTGACGAATGAAATTTACATGTATATATACATATATATATATATATATATATATATATATATATATATATATATATATATATATATATATATATATATATATATATATATAGGTGTGTGTGTGTATGTATATATGTATGTGTATACACACACACACACACACACACCTATATATATATATATATATAGGTGTGTGTGTGTATGTATATATGTATGTGTATACACACACACACACACACACATATATATATATATATATATATATATATATGTGTGTGTGTGTGTATGTATATATGTATATGTATATACACACATATATAAATATATATATATACATGTGTGTGTGTGTGTATACACATACATATATACACACACACACACACACACATACATATATATATATATATTTGGATGACACCCAGCTCTATGTATCCTCCAAACCCTCTTCACTTCCTCCTTCCTCCCTCACCAATTGTTTATCTGAAATCAAAGACTGGTTCACATCAAACTTTCTCAAACTCAACAGTGATAAAACAGAAATGTTACTTGTCGGCACTAAATCTTTACTATCAAAAATCCACAGCTTTACACTTCCCGTCGACAACTCCTTAGTTTCCCCCTCCCCTCAGGTCAAGAGTCTGGGTGTCATCCTCGACTCCTCACTATCCTTCCAGTCCCAGTCCCAGTCTGCCTACTTCCATCTACGTAACATTAACCGCCTACGCCCCTCCCTCACTACTCACTTGGTCGCCATCCTTGTCCACAGCCTCATCACTTCCCGTATTGACTACTGCAACGCTCTTCTCTTCGGTCTTCCTCACAAATCCCTCCATAAACTCCAACTTCTCCAGAACTCGGCAGCCCGCATCATTTCCAGAACTCCCTCCTTCCACCACATCACCCCTGTTCTTCAGCAGCTCCACTGGCTCCCAGTCACTTCCAGAATCCAATTCAAAATTCTGCTATATACATTCAAAGCCATCCATAACCTAGCTCCACCGTACCTCTCAGACCTCCTTCATCCTTCAACCTCCACCCGTTCCCTCAGGTCCTCCTCCTCCATCCACCTCTCTGTCCCACCTTTCCGTCTGGTCACTATGGGGAGCAGGGCCTTCAGCCGCTCTGCTCCCCAGCTCTGGAACTCCCTCCCTCCTGACCTCCGTAACATTGATTCCCTCACTCTCTTTAAAACCAGACTCAAAACTCACCTGTTCCGTCTAGCATTCCAATAGTTACTCTCTTTGCTCCATTCTGTCTGTTTGTTTTATGCTGTTTTATCTTTTATTGTTGTGTATTTTATCTCTGTAAAGTGTCCTTGAGTGTTCAGAAAGGNGTGTATATATATATATATATATATATATATATATATATATATATATATATATATATATATATATATATATATATATATACACCAACTTGCTTGGTCTATGTTAATCAAAATATTATAATATTTATTTTTAAAGATTTAATTTAATAGCAAAAGTTATTTGTTAATTCAGAAGATCTAAAGGTCTTTGCTTGTTCAGTGATCAATGTACACCCACTCTGTGTTTATTTCAAGAAAGAATCAAGTTTAAAAAGGTTAAGAAGTGTATTACTAAACCATTTAAACATGATAATTTAAAAGACAATTTATAAAAGCTTTGGAATTAAAAAGACTTTGGAGTTAAAACAACCCTGTGCATGGATGAATCTAAGTTGAAGTGTGTTTTGCTTGCAGGTCAAGCAATGTCTCAGAACGTGTATCTTAAAGAGAGGACGCGTTCTGGGTGGAGAAAGCATTTGGTTTTGTCAATAAGCTAAGTTGTTCTTATTAAAGAGCATTTAGATGCAATCTGTGTTCTACCTCACCGTCAGGCGACCTTCGTCGTGGATCCGGAGGTCAGAGGAGGATGTTAAACAGCCTCAGGGTACTGGGTCCGGTAGGGGAGACCAGTGGTACCGACTCTACAGTCCTAGAGATGCCGCATGCACACAGGTGGAATTGGTTTGCATCTGTAGATTCTTAAGGAATCTCGTAGCATCAGCTTGTTCTGCAGGTGTCGTTTTGTTGTGTCGGAGCAATTCCTGCCAGCGTGACAGAAATCGCTTGTTTGGTTAAAGAGCTTTGGGCGGCCATCCCAACTTCTCTAGAACTCCCTCGCAACTGATGAGAGTTATGTTTTAAAATATGGCTGTTATCATTCTAACGAATCAGGTTTTGACATGTAGAAGGAAGATTTAACAAACCCTCAGAAACACGCCTCCTGAAGATAGAAAGTTCTGGTGTTATGGGAAGAGATCATGTGAGTGCAGTTACCTGTAACTTAGTTACTGTGACCTGTGTGAGCTGACTAAGTGTGCATGATTCTTGTCATAGTTACACATTACTGATTATCATAAATAATTATTAACTAAGAATAATAATTCATTTCAGTAATTAAACAGTTATAATGAACCTTGATGATTAGCAGTAAAAAGAGTTTATTTAAATGATTCTTTTAGATCTTCAAATGTCCTCTTCTTGCTGGATGGCATAGCAGTCAGATCAGCAGACAGCTGCATAGATTAAAGGAGTGGTAGCAGACTTTGAGTCTCATGTGAAGGACTCTAATGCAGATTGGAGTAGTAGCCAGGGCAAGGTGACCCAGGCTGTGTATCTGACCCGTGAGTCTTAAAACCAGGCCATTACGTGACGTTACACTGATCACGTGACGCGTCACTGACGCACACACAGGTGAAGATCATTTTTAGATGATTGGTGTTTACTGTCAAGGTGCGTGAGCTTGTTCCCTACCACCTCTCGTTAAAAAACGTAATTGACGACTGAAGTCATCATTGGCAGTGAATGAGTTAATCCTTTGTTTGTATGTGAGACAGTGTTTTGCTTGTATGTACTGGGTTGTGATCATATGTGGTGTGTTTATAAATAATCTAATGTATGGTGGTTCAGTTGAGGTTTGGTAAGATAGGGGTCCCGGAACAGCATCTTGCATAAGGCCCCCACAAAGCTAGAAACGGCTCTGCATCCCATGGCTCTTTTATGTCAGTCAGAACAACACTGTATATTTCCATTTCATGTCAGTGATTTGTTTTTTTGCGCTCACTCATGGCCATTAGAGAGAACTTCAGGCCTAAATTTAAAATAATAGAAATATCGGGGTGGGGTGGGGTGGGGGGTCACACGTTCCGCTGCTGTTTCTCACCAGTAACAGCTGATGGAGGGCTCTAGTTCCGTTGCGCCGTTCGTGTCAGCAGGCACAGTAGGGTCGGGAGGGGGGGCGGGGCATGACGCTTGGCCTGGTGGGGGGGCAAGCAAAGTGCTGGGGGAAACCCTGCTGGGCCCCAGCCCACATGCAGGACAAAAGCATGCAAAAGTCTGACTTGCATAATATGTTTGCTTTAATTCCAACCAGAGAAAGGAGGAGAAGCTGCAGCAGAGATCCAGTGAGATGGAGGAAACATGTATAATGATAGAATGGAACTGGTTCTGGTTCTGGTCCCAGTCCGCCCACTCTTAACCCTGTTATTTTCTGGTGGCTTCACTTTCACTAATTACAAACCAAATCCAAGTTGGATGAGAAGAAACCTTAAAACCTTAAACAGAGATAAAATACTCAACCACACCAGTTAACCCTTTAGGCGCCATAGCATTTCCAGTAAAATATGAAATTTTTACATCACTATTTAAAGAGCTTGTAGCTTAAATCTGGTTAGAGACAGAGGAATATTGTAAATTAGAAAAATCTTCAGTATGAGCCAAATTTTGTGATTGGAACAAATTCACTCACATAATTTGCATATTATGACATCACCAGGTGGCAGCCATATTGGATTGCATCACATTTGCAGATTTTTTTTATGTTTTTGTTTTATTTTCTTAGTATTGTTATTGTTTATGATACATAGGCACATATTCCTATGTAGACATATATAACTATGTATGTATATATATAATATTTATAACTTTATAGGTGTTTTGTTATGTTTACTGCGTATCAATCAAGAACACTGTTTTTGGTGCTTCAGTGTCATGAACACATTTCACTCATCCCTTCTTTGGTTTATTTTGTTTATAATTGTTATATATATATATATATATATATATATATATATATATATATATATATATATATATATATATATATGTGTGTGTGTGTATGTATATATGTATATGTATATACACACATATATATATATATATATATAGGTGTGTGTGTGTATGTATATATATATGTGTGTATATACACACACACACACACACACATATATATATATATATATATATATATATGTGTGTGTGTGTGTATGTATATATGTATATGTATATACACACATATATAAATATATATATATACATGTGTGTGTGTGTGTGTGTGTGTGTGTGTGTGTGTGTGTGTGTGTGTGTGTGTGTGTGTGTGTGTGTGTGCGCTTGGGACTTGATCATTCATGAGGGTCTCCTAAATGTGTCTTAAATCAACCATTTCCCCAGCTGTGCTGCCAGCTCCTNCTGGCTCATCAAAATGCCTGATCCACTTGGAATACTGTTCCTCTTCTCCCAAACTAACCCAGCCATCATCATTATTATTGTCACTGAGGCCGTGTTGGGCCACCCCCACTAGCAGTTATCTTTTTTCCCGCGGTTCCTCCCCCTCCTGCTGCATTTCCCGCGGTTTACACCCCCGGGGCTGAATCGATCACCAGCGGAGTTTTCACCGGCCCATCAAATGCTGCTTGGATTGAAGTTACAGGTGTCTGCCACCCCACTGTGTAATGTGTTAACTACATGAGGGCTCATTTCTGCTGCTGTGGCTTATTAAATCCAACATTGCTGCTTGTCGCAGTTCTGCGACTTTGGCGCTTAAAGGGTTAACTGAGGATGAGGATTACTGCCCTATGATTCTGGTTTTTGTTTTTATTTACATGTAAATTTTATATTATAAATAATATCATCACAGAGAGCGATTCAGACAGGACATCACTACTACAACTTCAGTTCCCTGGTTTAATCAGAGAAGTGAATGTTCATTTTCTAATATAGCAGTGATTAGTAACCATGGTTGCCCCAAAGTGCTTTACAGTAGCACTGCATCATCATGAGAACAGAAATAAAGACTTAAGCCTACTACACACTGGAAGCATCAGTGGCGCGGAACGGCAGCTGCTTCAAATCGAATCCATTAGAGTCTGTGGGAGTGATTCAAACCAGCCACGACGCTGCAATTTTCAGATGAGGTCCAGAAGCGTATAATCAGGTTCTATTTTTCCCCAACCTGCTTCTGGGACGCATCAGTTTCAGCAGTTTACATAGGGTTAGACAGGAAATCACACAGTGTAAAATCCATGGTAATTTTCAAAATAAAAGTTTTTCAGTGATGCAATTTCACGTATATATATGAAGCTTACATGTGACCCAACAGCTGATTTACTCCCAGCATAGTTCCAGAAGTGCAGCGGTGTGTTTTTCATGCCTTTAATCCAGGCAGTGGGGAGGAACAACATCATATATGACATCAAACAGCAATAATAACCCGATTTCCTTCTTTCTGGTCTAAACTGTGACCTTTAAAGTCTCGAGGGATTTTGTGATCTCACGAGTCAAGCAAGGATTCATGGCTGAGACTCCTCCGGTGTGTACTGGAGTGCAGTGACATTCGCGAGTAAACCATTCCGTGCCACTGATGCTTCCAGTGTGCAGTAGCAGTCATACATACAATGCAAACAGTACAATATACAAGGACAGGAGAGGTGTGTCTGTGTGTACTTGTCTTTATATGTTTAAGTGGACAAAATTTGACTTAAACCTGTAAAGCCTAATTTCTTCTCCGTCTGCGTTGGGATGGACACACACAACTCCATTTTGCGTTGACGCCAGAGCTCGGAAGATTGTGATTGGTCAGGACACTGCTTCCTGTAAATTCATCAACAACACCTTCATTGCCCCCTCAAAAGTAAGAAGATATGTAGCGGCAGACACGGAACAGATTGAAGAGTGTGCTGTTTCACCCATGACTGAAGGAGTGCAAAGATGTGCAGCAAGAGTTTTATTTGTGGACGGAAAAGACGAGAAACGTGGGTTTAGAGGTGGCGATCACATGAAGAGCTGGAGAAGAATGAGGGACAAATGTATCCGTGTTAAAAAGTCTCTGAAGTACATTAAAACAATGTAAACACAATAGTAATAATAAAAACCATAATCATCATCAAACTTATATAGCGCTTTATTAGGACACTCAAAGACTCTCTCACATACTCTCACATTCACACACTGCCAGTGAAGGTAAGCTACTTTGTAGCCACAGCAGCCTTGGGGCGGTCGGACAGAGACAAGGCTGCCATTTGGCGCCTTCGGCCTCTTTGACCACCACTAACACAGGCAAGTTGGGTGAAGTGTCTTGCCCAAGGACACAACAGCAGAATACCCCTGGCAGGAGCTGGAATCGACCCCATGACCCTCCGATCATGAGGCAACCTGCTCTACAACCTGAGCTACTGCTGCCCCTCATAGTAATAGTGGTTATGGTTAGGGTATGGTGTCAGCATAGTGGAGTCACTAATATGAATGGAAGTCAATGGAGGGTCAACTCAAGTATACAGAGACAAGTGTGTGTGTGTGTGTGTGTGTGTGTGTGTGTGTGTGTGTGTGTGTGTGTGTGTGCGCTTGGGACTTGATCATTCACGAGGGTCTCCTAAATGTGTCTTAAATCAACCATTTCCCCAGCTGTGCTGCCAGCTCCTAGAGTCAGTCTGCTCAAAGTTGCCACGTTTTGGCAACAACCTTTTCCTTTTGATTCATAAGCCATAAATGAAGAGACAGAACACATCACTTCCCTTTTGGCCTAAAGTCTCTGAGAACAGACAAAAATCCAATGCAAAAGCCAAACCTCTCTGAAAACACAAATGCACTTTAATCAAATCAAATCACTTTTATTGTCACATCACATGTGCAGGTACACTGATACAGTACATGCGAGTGAAATTCTTGTGTGCGAGCTTCACAGCAACAGAGTTGTGCAAAAATACAGTAATGTAAAAACAAGTAAAATTTAAAAATGGCTAATCTAAATATACAAATGAATAAAGTAAACAATAAGATAAGAGATATAAAATGTACAGAGTCTGGTATGTGCAAAACAGTGGCATTAATGTACAGTATGGAACGTGTAATTTACTGCATTATTGTCAATTACTCAATAAGTGAAAACCATCACACAGGCTGTCAGGTTACCTGGAGACTCTAAATCCTAGGTGTCAGTGTCAGACTTATTTATATTTGGTCATATACTCACCTAAAGGATTATCAGGAACACCATACTAATATGGTGTTTGACCCCCTTTCGACTTCAAAACTGCCTTAATTCTATGTGACATTGATTCAACAAGGTAGTGAAAGCCCTCTTTAGAAATGTTGGCCCATATTGATAGGACAGCATCTTGCAGCTGATGGAGATGTGTGGGATGCACATCCAGGCTCCCGTTCCACCACATCCCAAAGATGCTCTATCAGGGTGAGATCTGGTGACTGTGGGGGCCGCTGTAGTAGTGAACTCATCGTCATGTTCAAGAAACCAGTTTGAAATGATTGGAGCTTTATGACATGGTGCATTATCCTGCTGGAAGTAGCCATCAGAGGATGGGTACATGGTGGTCATGAAGGGATGGACATGGTCAGAAACAATGCTCAGGTAGCCCGTGGCATTTAAACCATGCCCAGTTGGCACTAGGGGCCCTAAAGTGTGCCAAGAAAACATCCCCACACCATTACACCACCACCACCAGCCTGCACAGTGGTAACAAGGCATGATGGATCCATGTTCTCATTCTGTTTACACCAAATTCCGACTCTACCATTTGAATGTCTCAACAAAAATCGAGACTCATCAGACCAGGCAACATTTTTCCAGTCTTCAACTGTCCAGTTTTGGTGAGCTGGTTCAAATTGTAGCCTCTTTTCCCTATTTGTAGTGGAGATGAGTGGTACCCGGTGGGGTCTATGCTGTTGTAGCCCATCCGTGTCAAGGTTGTGCGTGTTGTGGCTTCACAAATGCTGCGTTCCTCAGTTGTAACGAGTGGTTATTTCAGTCAAAGTTGCTCTTCTATGTTTGGATGTTTTTCCCTTTTCACACCATTCTTTGTAAACTCTAGAAATGGTTGTGGGTGAAAATCCCAGTAACTGAGCAGATTATGAAATACTCAGACCGGCCCGTCTGGTACCAACAACCATGCCACGCTCAAACTTGCTTAAATCACCTTTTTTTCTTATTCTGACATTCAGTTTTGAGTTCAGGAGATGGTCTTGACCAGGACCACACTCCTAAATGCACTGAAGCAACTGTCATGTGATTGGTTGATTAGATAATTGCATTAAGGAGAAGTTGAACAGGTGTTGCTAATAATCTGTTTGGTGAGTGTATGTCAAATATGTATTAGAAGTGGCCCACTGGCTCATTGCTGCAAATACTACAAATCCCACAATGCTTGTACTACAAATCTCATAATGCTTTCTCTGTAGCAGCCCCTAATCCTTTAGGTGACTGTATGTCATGACCACCATGTACCCATCCTCTGATGGCTACTTCCAGCAGGATAACGCACCATGTCATAAAGCTCCAATCATTTCAAATTGGTATTACAAGTAGCCCACTGGCTCATTGCTGCAAATACTACAAACCCCATAATGCTTTGTAGCATTAGTGCATCTGTTGGGTAATTTTTATTGATCCCGTATTACCTCAAAGAAAATCCAAAACACACAGAGGGATTAGATTGCTAATTTGGTAAATTGTAATCAACCGACAACGAACAACAACAAAATACTTTGTAAAGGGTGAGAGAATCAAATACACACCAGTGTCAAGGCGGTTTTCTCTCACAACACAGGCAAGCCTGGAGAGGCAATTTATTTGGGAACACACACACACAAAGTTAAAGATAAGCACACACACACACATTCTTTACAGACAGTCAAAGAGCACATTGGTCTGGCTTTTAGCCTTCTCAGGAACTGCTAATCATAATAAAAGTACTGAGGCGAGGACAGGCCTCCTGCAACAATTTAAATATAAATAACTCTGATGAGCTCTGTTTGAAAGAACAACACCAGATACATTATTACCAAGGTGAGGTGAAAATCTGTTTTTACCTATCAATCCTCCCTGTTTCAAACGGAGTTCATCCTAACCAACCATTATTATCAACTGAACTACGATCAATATGCTAAACAGTCTGGAGAGTTTAATGAACCTAACAATCCTCCCTGTGGAAACATAGGTCATCTTCTATGAGTAGCAGAATAAAATAATAACAACAAAACTACGATCAAGGTAAACAGTTTGTAGTACAAGAATCAACCTCTAACACACCAAAAGATCACAAAATATTTAGTGATCCTCCAAAAAGGCTGTAAAATAAACAACAACCTGTAATAAATTGGATGAGTATAAAAAAATGATCAAAGATGATTAATTTTAAGACGATTATAACAATGAATACACTGATTAAGAGAAAAACATACTGATATAAAATAAAGGATAATAAAATCATCTGAGCTGATAACCAGGACATCAATCAACAAGGTTACAGAACTTGCATTGTAGAAACCATAATGAAACCAGTCTTATTAGGGGAAAACATGAACTAAAGCTTTATCAGGAAAAATATGAACTAAGGCATCTGTCATGAGCCTGCCAACCATTCTTTTACCTCAAACAGGGCTTAAACACAGCTTAAAACCAAGGAAACCATGAACAAACATTGTCACAAAAGCTGATACCAATTTCTTTTTGACAGCCAATCTATGAAGCATGGGAAGCGTCTGGGGGCTTTAGCAGCTCCAATTGGGGCAGAGTTGAGGGTCACAGGGCTCATCAGCAGGGATTTATGTGGGACTGCAGTGGGGGGCAGGCAGAGCAATGAAGATCACGTTGGGATGGTGTTGCACTTTCGTCGAGAAGAGAAGAGTCCTGGTGGTGGGGCCGTCAATGTGAGGGGCTTGGTGTTTGTAGGTGGGGAAAGGGCAAAGGGTCATCACAGACCCTGACTCTCTCACTTCAGCTCTAATGTCCTCGTACGGACACCGTCCTCAGGCGATGTGAGGCGGGTGGCAGGGAGCCAATCTGCACTTTAGGCCACACCAGTAGTGTGGCAGGAGAGAGAGCCATCCTGAGCAAAAGGCGTGTGTCAGCAACTTTGATGTTGTTATAGCAACGTGGGATCTTGTGACGGTTGGGATGGTGAGGGGATGTCCTTTTTGGTCAGGGAGCCATGAAACCAGACGGAAGATTTGGGGTGCTGGATCTTGACATCGTTGGAGGCAGGTCACCAGTTGTCGATTCCGTTGTTCCCCCAACTGCTGCTATCTCCACTCGTTCCGTCAGACGCTGAGGGGCGGTTCCAGGGTAGAGTGCGACCACTAAACATCAGCAGCGGTGGATGGACCCTGCAAGCTTAAGGCAGATCGTTTACTTGTCTGCCGTCCTCTCTGAGCTCGCATGAGGATGGTTCAGTCGTGGCGGCCCCCTCAGCAGTTCAGCAGCAGTGGGAGGGATGAGATGAGTGACCTTGATGCCTCATCTGGTAGCAGCACTTGCATCAGGACCCCAATCTCCTTGGATTCACGGCCTGTAGCGAGAAAGCACAAAAGAGTCTGCGAGATCACCGTGGAATGTGACTTGTCTTCAGCAACGACCATCCAATATCCTTTCTAATCAGTCCAATCGGGGCCCCCAGTGGGGCTGAAATTCACCAGAAACTGACCACCACAGTCCACATGGTATCATCCTAGGCTAAAATCAAGACCACACACACATGTGAGGTCAGCATACACACAGGAAGAAGAAGGCTGGGCCTCCTCGAGGTACAGAGTTACAAAATACTGATATGGACAGGAAATGCCCTGAGAAATTCTTTTATGAGTTAAAAAGGACCATGAAATACAAACAAAAACCTAGCACTGCGTTCCCCCTGAACGTAACTGTTTTAACAGCAAAAGATAAAATAATAAAAATAAACACAATGTCATATCAAAAAGACCTGAATAAGGTAACCCAGTAGTGAGCTAGAATTATAACTCAGTTTTATCAATGAACCACACCAAAGCATATTCATTAACTCATGTTCCATAATATATTAAATTAACTTACACCAGTAATTTAAATAACCCATCAATGGTTGACAAGACTCATTAAACAGGAAGCCTCTAAAGTTATGAAAGACCCAAACACCTTTTTGTAAAAACAGCAAGTCAAATTATTAAGGCCAGAAATCCCAACTGGGTAAGAAGTCTGCTTATGGCAGGAAATCCAAGAAACAAAAGCAAAATCACTAGTCAGGATGTCCTTAAGTGTTTAAAGATCGGGCGACTTAGGGTCAAAACAAAATATGTAAACACCAATCACAGAAAAGGTTAACATATATCGACCTAGGACTGAATAAACTCAAACAACATGATTGAGTCATAACATAAAACCATGAGACAAGAAAAACTGTCTCAGCAAAAGAAAAGAACAGAGTTTTAACCATGAACCCTGGATAGGGTAGGAAATCTATTTTCTAACAGTCTGGAACCACTGCGTTCATATAATAAAAACCTAAACGCATGTATCTAACCCTAGCTGCCTGACCTATTCAGAATAAGCAAATGGTTCAAAATAACAATGGCAGACCACCCTTACGGTAGCAGCACTTAAAACGTCAGTAAGCAGAACTAATAATCAGAAGGTAGTTGAGGAATTAATTGTTTGTTGGTGATTGTACTGCGTTGTGTAAAATTCCATTACTATGACCAAAGAAAATATCCCACTAAAATAAAATAAAACAGAACAACTAAAATAACAAAACAGAATAGGGTGAGAAGAGATCAGCTTAAATTTGGAAATAGGCCATTACCAAAACCAAAGAATATGTCAGAAGGTCCCACTGTAAAACATAACAATGAGTCTCACAAAATCAGTTCATTACTCCAAAGAATATGACAAAGGTCAAAATTAAACCACTTCTTTCACAATTCACCTAATTAGTCAAAACAGTAAAAGAAAACAGGTAAAAGAGTTCGTAATATTTGGCTCGGGTGTTTAGACTGCCTATGTCTAGCATTTAACATCAAATCTTCAACGCTGCAGGTTTCCCAGGAAATGTAGTGAGTTCTAATCCTTGCAGCAATTGCAGGCAGGAAGCCATTTAACAAATCAGAGCATAAATGTCTGATATAAGGCCCATCTATATTAGAATCAGGGGTGAGGGAGCTGTGGATCTTAAATTGTGTTTGGTATCTGGCACGGAAATCATCCACAGATTCATCAGGCCTTTGTTAAACAGCTGTTAACTGGGTTAATTTAGGAGTTTTCTTGAAATTTTGTTTTACATTTGCTGCCAGAATGTCAAACTGGAGTTTTAGGTCTCCAACCAGTTGTCCAGTTGCGGGATCACTTTCATACCGAGTCACAGCTCCGGTAGTGTCTCTCCCTGTGTAATGACCTCGGTCTCTATGCCATTTTTTGAAAGGCTTGCTTGAGCCAGCTGTTCCCATTCCTGGCCATTTAAGCGGTATGAGTGAATCACATCCATCATGTCTGAAATCCACTTGTCTGGGTCGTTGGCGAGAGATGTAATCTGCTTGTCGCGTGCCCGTCCCATTTACCGGTTCCGTTAGAACTTATGAGAAGGTGCATCTATCAGGGTTCGAGGGGATGTCGGCGAGTCTTATCGTACTAGATCCTGGTTTGGACCACCTAATTAGAATCTTGTCTTTTATTTTAAAGGTGAAATGACTTGCACGAATAGCATTCCCCAGAGTATTCCACTTCTTTTAAACTCGTTACCTTTTGGTTAAGATACTAGAGAGAAGTCTGGAGGCAAGCCACGCCTCTCAGCAATTTTTTGGGTTATCCGGATTAATTGCGCCTCTAACAGCTTATGCGGGAGGTTGGTAACTATAAAATGATTTATGCTAGTTGATCAGGCTATCATAAGTTTATCAATTTATTTATTAATCCAACCACTCCAGCTGTTAGAGACTTTTTCAACCTGCAATCAGAGCCAAAACTAACCTCTAATATTCTGTTTTTATCGCCCTTAAGACAACTCGTTACTCGCAAGGAGGGAGGAGTTAAACTCCCCTTATCTTAAGGTTTCTTTATATTATTTTATTATAAACTGTAAAGTAAGTCCCGATAATTCAGAGACCGATGATCGACATGCTTACCTCCTGTGCAACAATGGTCAGGGCCCCAAACGTGAAGCTTTAGAATCAGGAATCAGGATTATGTTTCTTTTTCAAAAAAGTTTATTACAAAATAGAAAAATACAAAAATGGGTAAATAAAAAACAACTGCTATCCCCCAAGGAGGAATTAGTTCAAAATGATTAAATAAAAGAGTTAGTTTACACTAGCTCCTGTCTTCTCAGAATCTTCCGTCCAGCTCTCGTCTCGCCTCTAATCTCTCTTCCCCGATCTGGGCTTCTGTTTTTATATCATTTCTGAGACTGCTCTAAACAATGTAAGAGTCACAAGTCATTCTCTCCTGACAGTTTAGGTCAAGGGGTCATTTACCAAATACACTTTTTTAGCTCTACATAAGACATTTGGTATCATTTTCACTACATGCAGTATTCACATGAGGGCACAAAAGTTACATGTTGCACTCCTGGAATGGGAGCACAGGTCATAAATCTTCATGTTGGTAGCAAATTGTAGATCTTCCTTCAGCATTCCTGAGAACTTCTGGGTCCAGATGGACTTTCTTCACTCCAGCCCAGTCCTTCTTTTCCCGCCAGAGGAGGAGCCAGGGGAGGGGTCATGGGTAGATCCATGGGTGGATTCAGAGAAGCCAGCCTGCCTTTTGACCCTTTGCCTAGTTCTGTCCCCGCTAGCAAGTCCTGAACTATTGTCCTCTTGACCCTTCTGTGACCCTTGTCTCTGACCACTGTTTCTAAGTCGGCCAGGACTCGCAACATGCTCAGCGACCTCTTTTGCATCTTTAATGGACCAGGGCCTGAAAATATGTTGTTGGGACCCGTCATTTGTGGGGACTTGGATCATGGGGTACGCCCCATCAGTGGGCTCTTCATCTGAAGAGCTGTCAGACTCCTCCTCTCGTTGAGGTGGCGATTTGGATTTTTTCTTTTTGGCCTTAACTTTTTGACGTGTTACAATTGTAAACGGTGGAATCTCTTTCTTTGTTTTAGATCTAACAATTGGTTGTTCTTCAGTTTTGTTTAGCACCGTTGGAGGAGTGAATGAGGGTTTTCCCTCAGCGGGAGGGGCTGAAGGAGAAGCTTCAGCATCTGATCCTGGTGTCTCACCAGCACGCGGAGCTGGGCCTTCAGCTCCCCGATATGGCGGGGGAGGTGGCCCCAGGGATAAATCATCGCACAGTTTTTTTAATACGTACACATTCTTCCCTGCTTCGCCTTCTTTATCTTTCTGTTTCTCCCTTTCTCTGTCTTTCCGGTTCTGAATGCCCACCCGTCTGTTATCTGTCTCATCTCGCCACAAAATTGCCACCCCTAACTGTTCTGCCTTTTAAACTCTACTCTTCCCAGTAGCCGCGGCAGCTTTAACTTGGAAAGTACTGACTAACTCATGCCACTGTTGACCTTTTAGTTCTCCGTCGACTTGGTACTTTTTTTTTCTTCCAATTTTCCAGATATTTTAAACTCCCCGGGTGGGTATGCTGCATGTATTTCATGTCTCCCTCCAGGCTGTCTTTAGTTTTAGTATTCCCCATCGTATTTAAGACGAATTAACGCTTCCCTCCTTTCTCACACACGCACACACACACACACACACACGCACAGCGAAACGGCAGCCGAACCTGTCACACGTAACACTCTCAAAGTCCCTGATACACGCACACCTCCACACACACACACACACACACACACACACACACACACACACACACACACACACACACGAAATCGAACCAGGCAGAACTGGCCAGTTTTCACACACCCAGATGGATCAAAGGACAGCTGAAGCTCTTCAGCACAGAGCTCCGGCACAATTAAACCCACAAAGCCACACAGACAACAATGATCAGCCAGCGGCGGACAAAAACAATTATAACACCACCAAACCAATGAGAAGCACACAAATATGAGTGATTTTTAGTTCGATTTGAGGTTTTAAGCCAAAAGCAGCGGTGTCCAAATGTTTGTACCTCAGCAGCAATAGGAAAACGTTAAACAATCCAGCGACAGTGTGATTACAAGAGACTAAAACGCCAGCGCACAGCCGTCAGCCTGCACTGCGTCTATATAGCGGCAGCTTTAACACGGCTCTATTATATTTCCATAAGTTCCAACAGTCTGCAGTTCCGATCGCCTTTCAGCCTTCCCCAGTAGCGCTGGACCTCCTGTATAGTCTATTTCAACGCTTTTTCAAGTAATACAGGTCGGGTTCCAACAGCTGGGTCTAGGCGCAACACAGCGGCTACGTCTCTTCTTTTTCACCTCTATTTCACCGGGACAGTCCAAAACCTCCTGCCGAAACACGGAACGTCTTCAGTGTCCGGAAGGCAGACGCATACGTAAAACACACTGTCAAGTTAACCAGCTTTATATGCAAGGCTGCAAAAAAGAGGTACTCACGCACTCCAGTCGCTAGGAGGAGGAGCTGGCCATCTGGTTGGGGTCTGGAGTGGTGGGTTGCTGTGCTCAGCGTTGGCCGGGGGAGCCTGCTCATCATCACCCCAGCAGAAAGGGGCGAACTCTGCGAACCGGTGATGGTTGTAGCCCCATGTGCAACAGTACCAGGACCAGAGTGAATAGGGTGTGTATGGGGAGCGTGAGTGGGTGTCTAGTGTTCATTTCTGTAAGTCTTAGGTTGTATGTGTATGTGTGAGCATGAGGGAGGGAGTGTGTGACTGTGTCTGTATATGACTGTACATGTCAGGTGGGGTCTTGGACTCATCCCCTCTCCTGGGACTTCTTATGCTGCTACACATCTTCGCCTGCCCTCCCCCTGCCACATTTGGTGTGGAATGTGGTGCCTTGGTCTGCCTGAGTGTTTGCGGCTCCTGGGTCAGGGGATTTAAGAATTTTGGAGTCTGCCTGATCAATCCCGGTGGCTGCCTGTTGGGATCTGAGTCCCTGGGCTCTGCTGGGTCTCCGGCAGGGGTGGTCGCCCCTGGGTCCCGGGCTGCTGGGTACCGGGCTCGGCCAGCGTGGGAGGCTGCAGGCGGGCCTGTGGGCTTGCCGCTGATATCTCCCGGGACTCTGCCGGCTACTGGTTGTGGCCCCCCGGGGCAATCCTTTGCACCTTTCGAGAGGGGGCGGGGGCTTTTCTGTTTACAGTCTACCTGGAGTCCCTGCACTCTCGGCCAGCTCCTGGATCTCTGGGATTTGGAGCTCCCCCCATCTCCTACGCATCTTTGGGGGGCGGATCTGTGGTCCCTCACACTCTCTATTGGACGCTCCTATAGAGAAACCTTACATAAACAAGCGTGTGTACACACACAGGTGCTCACATGGTGCTCTCATAAGTATGGACTTGGACAAGTTCAACACTTGTCTTAAGGCTGTGGTTGGCACTAAATGCACTGTGATTTATTATCGTGTGATTTTTCAGTTAAACAATGTTGATTTTATATTTCATCATCAAATTGAAGCAGTGATAGCTTGCTCCTGTTGTATTGTTGTGTGTCCCTTTTCTGCAGGTCTAGAAGCAGACTCTTGGTCATCATTGATTGTTTATTTTTATGGACCCCACCACCACCTGTTGTCTTTTCCTTTGTCTTTCACCTCTGTCTCCGTGTCTGGTTGGAATTACAAAGCATTCAAAAACAATAACAATAAAGTTTTAAGTATCAGGCGTAACATTAAAAGCAGACGCTTTGATGCTCCACCTGAGAGTAAATCTGTAAGGCTTGTCACCAGCAGAGGCTAGCACAATGGCTTGCTTAGCAGCTAGCTAGTGAGCTAACGTCTGGTTAAAACCAACTTAAAAAGTGGCTTAACCTACAGATTAACTAAGAAAAGATAAAATATATTATCAATACTCACTTTAGATCCTCAGTAGACACCACAGACAGCGGAAATAATGTGTTTGGGGCTCAAAATTCATGTTGTTGACCGAGGTGGGAAAAAAAAAGTCTTGGAGGCTACATCACTTCCAGGTCACTGAACTGTCCCTCAAGAGAACCCACTATCCTATGGGAGAGGACTTCTCAGAAGTCCCACCCACCCGAAAGGGTTGTGTCAGAATTGCAACCAAAAACTCAGGGATCGCGAAGGAGAAAGCCAGAAAGTGTAAGTGCAAATCTGGTAGTGAGAGCAAAGCTGTGTGCAGCGAGAATGAAACTAAGGAAACTGATAACAAAAACACATAGAGGCAAACAGAGAAAGGAAACACTTTGTTACTCATTTTAAGAAGTTGATTCAGATAGTAAGTTTTACTTTTGAAACATGTTTTTTTTCCTTTAGTCAATATTTTTGTTCTGTCAATTTCTTAATTTTTGTTTGACCGTCAAAGTGTTTTTCTTGATCATTTTAAGAATCTGATTCAGATCGTAAGTTTTTCTTTTGAAACAAATGTTTTTTCTCTCAATGTCTTAAAATTTGTTTGCTCTCCAAAGTGTTTTTCTTGATCCTTTTGGCACAAATCTAATCCCATAGATACCCTCACGAGAGACAAGCAAAATAACACGCCAGAAGTCCATGCGAGCTCACGATTGCACTGTTGAAGCGGCGCTGCGAGCAGCTGCGACCCAAAAAGTACCAGAACCGCTCACGGCGCATGCGCAATCATGCATCAACACCGCTCGCCCGCTATTTCTCTAATAACACACGCTGTTCATTTTTATTTCTACACATTTTTTACTCACAAAGATTGTCAAGAAAGCGTGTTTGTCGTGTTCATGTCAAATTAAACTGATCACAAAACACAGATTTACTTTATTTATTTCGTTTTCCTCATCCAACCCCCATAAATCCCTGTGTGTCCTCCTGCAGCACTCCCGAAGGACAACAGGCAAGACAAAAGTCTGACGTGTTGTGTTAAAACTGCTAGTTTTAGCATATTTTTAGGTCCGACGTGTTGCTACCAGACATACCGTGTGAGCAGTCAGGTCGCATCCGAGAGCTCCATACTTCTCCGAGCAAACATGAAGAAGTTGATTATTATTATGTTTTATAGTAAAATCAGAAGTAAGATTTCACATAACTCTAGCAGCACCTTGTGAAACATCATATCTACCACTTTATTAACTCTGAACCACTTAAATAACCTTAATTCCCTCCAACCTGACACAGCCAATCAAAACAACGGAAGATTCACATCCCCTTATGAGCTGTGTTGAAGTTCAGAATGTGTTTAGTTGGTAGATTTAACCACATAAACTTTCCACATGAACAATATCATATGTGTGTTATTAAAAGGCCTAAGAAAATAGTGTGATTTGAATTGTGTTTTATTAAAAAAGGCAGCGGGAGCAAATATGAGTTTGGTTGTGCTTTATTTGAGCGCTATTACCAGTAATTAATCATCAAATCCATCAAAGTCCTCATCTTCTGTATCTGATAAGAACAACTGGGCTAGAGTACAGTCAAACACGCCAGGTTCTCTCTCATCACAGTCTCGTTGCCATCCGTCTCATGAATGATGCCGGCTTTTGCAAAAGCCCGAACAACAGTAGAAGTAGACACATTAGTCCAAGCATTTACAATCCATTCACAAATTTCGGCGTAACTCGCCCGGCGTTGCCTCCCAGTCTTTGTAAACTTGTGCTGGCCATCTGTCATCCATCGCTCCCACGCTGTTCGCAGCCTTACTTTGAACACCCTGTTCACGCCAATGCCCAGTGGTTGGAGTTCCTTTGTCAAGCCTCCCGGAATAACAGCGAGCTCCGAGTTCATTTGCTTTACCCGTTTTTTCACATCGTCCGTGAGATGAGCGCGCATGGAGTCATAGATCAACAGGGACGGTGACGTGTGGACAAAACCACCTGGTCTCTTCACATACACCTCATTCAGCCACTCTTTCATTATGTCCTCATCCATCCAGCCCTTTTCGTTAGCCTTAACGATGACTCCAGCTGGAAATTTCTCTTTAGGCAGAGTCTTTCTCTGGAAATTTCTCTTTAGGCAGTCTTCCTCTTAAAAATCACCATAGGTGGCAGTTTCTGTCCATTAGCATGGCAGCCAAGCACAACAGTAAATGCTGATTTTTCGTGTCCCGTTGTGCGTATCGCCACTGTGCTAGTCCCCTTCTTCTCAACAGTGTGATTCACCGGGATGTCAAAAGTGAGTGGCACTTCGTCCATGTTGGTTATGTGGCTGGGCTGGATGTGTTTGTCGACAATCTTCTTACTGCAGCGGAAGATGGACAGCTTTTCTTTGTAGTCCACTGGAAGTTGCTGCGCCACCGTAGTCCTTGCTCGGATGGAAAGATGACGGCGTTTCATAAAATGAAAGCACCAAGACGCACCTCCTTGAAAATGTTCAATGTTCATTTCTTGTGTGAGTTTTACTGCTCTCAGACGAATGGTGACGGTAGAGACGCTTCTCCCAGCTGTCCTCTGCTCGTTAACCCAAAGCTCGAGGCGGTCTTCCAGCTCAGGCCACCTGGCTTTGTGCCCACGGAAACACAGCTGCGTCTTCTTTACTTGTCGGAGTTCGTTTTCCAACTTCCTCCACTTGCGAACCATGGACTCATTAATGATGAACTGTCTCGCCGCTGCTCTATTCCCGTGTTGCTCCGTGTAGCTGATCGCTTGCAGTTTAAACTGTGCGTCATAGGCGTGTCTCTTAGCAGGTGCCATTCTCAGGGTTGTCAGAACAATGTTCAGCATACCGCGCATACCTGCCCTTTTGAACTATTCGGGGTCTGTCTTCGCTCATGTCCGCATGTTCACGCCATGCCCCTTGTCTTCTACTACGTTCGCGTCTCACAACAACACAATAGGCGCGCCGCACCATAGGGCGCGGCGTACATTTTGGAGATAATTTAAGACTTTTAGGTGCTCCTTATGGTCGTGAAAATACGGTAGAATATTATGCTAAAGTTGATTTATTTCAGTAAAGCAGAAGCACCCAAACCGAGGACAGGGTACATGTGTGATTACTTTTTCAGACATCTGACATTTCTTTATTTAAAATCCTTGTTTTTTTGCTTTCATGTCCTTTTCTTTCTGAGATTTAGAATGTGTGGCTTTCATTGCAGTTATAACAAATAAATGCTGAAGCATCTGGCTTTGCATGGAACGCCTCAGTCTCGTAGATTAGTTTCACTTTTTAATCGCATAAATGGACTTTTGCACCAGATTCATATTTTTCCAGTTTCACATATAAACTCCATTTTCTGAGGTTACATTTCCTTTCTTTTGGGTTGGCACTCGTTCTGGACCAGGGCTCACTGAGTTCAGAGACAGAACTGTCTCAGTACTTCTCTCAAGACGTTCCAGACCACCCCTTCCAGTCAGACCCAGTTCTGTCAGTCAGTGATGGAGTTCTTCACCAGCAGAGTTACTCAGCGGAAGATGGTTCATCACAAACACCAAGTAAACACTTATTCTCCTCTAAAAGCAAACAAAGCCGTTACTTATTTTATTCTCTGTACCTCCCAGAGTGTGACCCTGAGTGTAGCTTATCAGCTGAGAAGGTCTCCAGTCTCCTTAACCATCATCAGGCTGGTGGTGTCTCCAGCCCAGCACCAGTACGGAGCCCACTCCTTCGCCAGCGACGGATATTCTGCTATGAAGATGAGCTCAGAGATTCTGAGGAAGATAAAAACGCTGAGCTCTTATCCCTGCCACACAAGCCCAGACCTGATGATGTGGTTCCAGGTTTGCTCCAGATCCAGACTGATCTGACACTGCGTGAAGATAACCCGGAGGGTGCTGCTGAACCTGGAGATGTTCACACAGTGAGCCTGAGGAGGCGTGACAATGAGAGCTTTGGCCTTGATGTGGAGATTACGTCATCTCCGCTGAAGGTTCTTATAGTTGGGTTAAAGCCTGGTAGCAGCCCAGCAGAACCGGTATGTCTCACTTTAAACTGTTGTGCTGAGAGACTGGACAGTCATGCAGGATGTTGCTTTTCCTTTCTGCTTGTAGAACTCAAGTGGAGAACTCAGTCCTGGAGATGTGATTGTCAGGATCGGTGATAGAGCAGTGAGTTCCTTTAGCTACCAGGACCTCTGTGAGCTGATGCACAACCTTCCCACAATGCTGTCCCTGGAGATAAAGAAAGCACTTCCAGGTAAGGTTTAAGCTTTTTACCTGCCCTGTCTATTCCGCTTTTTTTTGTGGGGGGGGGGGGGGGGGGGGTTCTGAAGGACAGCAGCCACCGACACTAACACAAGCCTTCAGGGGCCCCTGACCATCTCCTGACGGCCTGCAGACAAGCACCAGGAAGTCTTGAGGATGAACACTGGAAATTTTGTCAGAAGCGATGGTGGTGCAGAAGTCGAATTAGCAAAGCTATGTTAGCATTTTACACCTTATGACCCGTTGTCAACTTGACTAGACAAAATCGGACCTGGATCCCAGAGACCAGGAGGACCACTTGTGAGAAGCAACCAGCTGAGAGCAAGGTGAGGCCAGACTGAGCCCCGCTGAAGGAAACAAAACAGAACCAAGTCCTTCAGCAAGCTAACATGGACACCTGCTCAGGTCACAGAAATAGTACAGGGGTCAGAGGTCATCAACAGGTTCGGCAGCCAGTGGACTTCTGTGAAAATAGTTTGCTGATGTGTCCTGTTGGATATTCTAGGACTGTTTACAGCAGTTTCTTGTGATTTGAAGTTTGGAACATAGTTTTAGGCATTTTTCCTCTTTTTGCTTCTAGACCCGCCCAAAATGGAATTCTGCACAAAGAATCCACAAAATGATTTAAGGGTTTGGTTCTGTTATTTATAAGAGGAGCTAAACTGTGTGTGTTTCTGATCACATGTTTAACCCATGCATCAGTCAGATGTTCCTCCTGTCTCTGAGCTTTAAAGCCCCAGTGTGTAATATTTTTACCTGTTTACTATCAAATCCTGTGTTTGCAGTTCACAAACGTGTCCTTTTCACTAATATTTGTCACCAACATCAATTCTAAATATTCTTCTCAACTTGAAATTATGCATTTTTAAATACATAGACAGTGGTCGAGGCTCCATGGTCATCTGTTGTCTTCATCTTCGTCTCCCTCCGCTTATCCGGGTCCGGGTCGCAGGGGCAACATCCCAACTAGGGAGCTCCAGACCGTCCTCTACCCGGCCACCTCAAGGAAACTCATTTCAGCCGCTTGTATCCGCGATTTCGTTCTTTCGGTCATTACCCAGAGCTCATGACCATAGGTGAGGATTGGGACGTAGATCGACCGGTAAATCGAGAGCCTGGCTTTCTGACTCAGCTCCCTCTTCACCACGACAGATCGGCTCAGTGTCCGCATCACTGCAGACGCCGAACCAATCCGCCTGTCGATCTCCCGATCCCTCCTACCCTCACTCGTGAACAAGGCCCCGAGATACTTAAACTCCTCCACTTGAGGTAGGACCTCTCCCCCGACCCGGTGTTGGCAAGCCACCCTTTCCCGGTCGAGAACCATGGTCTCAGATTTAGAGGTGCTGATCCTCATCCCAGCCGCTTCACACTCGGCCTCGAACCTACCCAGCAAGAGCTGAAGGTCAGAGCTGGATGAAGTTAGGAGGACCACATCATCCGCAAAAAGCAGAGACGAGATTCTCCTGCCACCAAACTCGACACACTCCACACCACGGCTGCTCCTAGAAATGCTGTCTATAAAGGTAATGAACAGAACCGGTGACAAAGGGCAGCCCTGGCGGAGTCCAACCCTCACCGGGAACAGGTCCGACTTACTACCGGCTATGTGGACCAAACTCACGCTCCTCTGGTAAAGGGACTGAATGGCCCTTAACAGAAAGCCACCCACCCCATACTCCTGGAGCGTCCCCCACAGGGTGCCCCTGGGGACACGGTCATAAGCCTTCTCCAAATCCACAAAACACATGTGGATTGGTTGGGCAAACTCCCATGCCCCCTCCATCACCCTTGCAAGGGTATAGAGCTGGTCCACAGTTCCACGGCCAGGACGAAAACCACATCCACCATCTTAAAGTACAGTAGCTGTTTAGGGACATACGAGCTCCACGTTCGACGTTTGGACTACGACTGTAACCTGAAAGAACCAGCAGAGGGCAGCAGTGCGCCCTGGAAGCATGGAGTCTGCTAATTCAACTAAGAAAAAGAAAAGAATAGCTACACCGTTGCTGTACTCGTTAGTTTGAATAAAAAAAACTATTAAATCAAAAGACACATAAAATTTGTCAGTTACTCATCATGTCCGACACAAGGACGCCAGATATGTTCAGACCCCGCCCGCTATTATCTGGACGCCAGCCTCCGATTAGTGTCTCTGACTCCCAAACTCGCCCCAAGTTGTTCATTCGTCTTTTCCTGGTACCAGAACTCCCGACCCGGTCCCAGCGTGTCAGAACCAGAACTCCCTATCCGGTCCCAACGTGTCCGTTCCAAAGTCCTTCTACTCAAGTCTCCTCTCTTCCCGCAGCCTGCCCTCTCCCAACACGCTCCAGCGCTGGTCCGCTAGCCAGTGGCTAAATCAGCATTGTCTACTTTATCTCCACAACACTTTACTAACAGCGATGTAGTTCTCCACACGTTACTGAGACGCTCCGACTCAGAGGGTTTCTTCTCAGACGTTACCTTCAGACTTGGGTCTCCCTTTGCTGGTAATCTGTGGGAGTTTACACACAGCATACACAGCGTCTCCCCCGGCTCTAGCCATGGCTAACTAGTAGTCTCGTGACGTCCATCTCCACCACACCAGCTGTGAGCCACGATTAGCTGGTGGATAAGTCAGCATTGTTTACTTGATGTCCAGCGTGTCCCCGGCTCACCAACCCTCTTTCAACAGCCGTGGCTAACGAGCAGCCAGTGATCGCTCCATATCCGTATAAGCTGGTAGCTGCAGCCAGTTTGTTTACACCGAAGCTCTGTGGTCCATGTGAAACTGGTGTTGTGGGAAATTGTGTTCCCCTGAAATATTCTGTTTCCCTCAGGCAGTCAAGAGCAAATATTTCCAAATCCACAGAACCTATAGAGCTCCGGGAGTTGACGTCACTTCTCCCGGCATGCAACAGTTCAAATCAAAACGGCGCCATCTTGGCAGGTAGAAGCCGGCAGCTGGACTATTTGTTATTGTCAGAAAACTCAATCAGACAGGAAATATGGTAGATTCCTGTTGTGCCCCAGGATGCAGAACAGACGCGGACGACATAAGGTATGAGCCATCTACAGGATTCCCCAAGATCCGGAGCGCCGCAAACGTTGGATCATTGTAATAAAACGCGCTAGTGACCGGGCTGAAATGAAACTGTGGGATCCCGAGAGTAAAGGTTTTCGCTTATGCAGCGACCACTTCATATCAGGTACTTAAACCAACGTTTCCTCAACTGTGTATGGTATTTATTTTAAATGCATTTATTACGATTCTTAGTGGGCTTCCTAAACTTATTCTGGCATGGCTTTTTCTGTCTTATTACTCATAGCAGCAAGTAAACGTCACGTAAAACGTTGCCTCGTGAGTTCTGCGTGCTGCCGTTTACGTGTTTTATGATCACAGCAATTAACCGACTAAGCTGTATTTCATTTTTAAGCAATGGTTGATCAATTGTCAGATCACACATAGAAAGCACTTTGGATTGCTAAATAAAAATGATAAATAAGCTTGCTGCAAAAGAGTGAACAAGAAAGCTTTTACTGTATCTTTTTTATTGTTTTTAGGAGGAAATATAGATAAAAAAATCACAAGCATAACATTATTGCATTACATTACATCATTTTACCGTAAAAGTTGATCACAAATGTGAAAATAGCCAGAAGTGGGATCTCCCGACACGGGCGGGGGACAGAATATTTCAGACATCGACATCATGCTAGCACGCATGATGTCGACGCCAAAACAACCAAAACAAAGAGGAGACTCACCTCTTACATCAGGAAGAAGCCGTGTGTTTCGAGCGTTATCCGTTCTTTCATAATCCGTTGTGGAATTGTGATCGGCAGACGCTTTTCCGGTTCGCGCCTCACTTTTTTTTCAGGAACGGCCCAAAACGATCTCCAAACACATGGATGTGTTGCTTCCTGATCATGTGATCTGTGACGTATACGGATGAAGATCGGCTTCAGGGCTGAGATGTTTGTTCTGTCAGCGCGGGGGCTCGTTCCGATGCTCAAACAGTAAAAAAATGCAAATGACGTTTTTAGTCGTTTTTAGGCTACACAGGTTGGAAATTAATTATACTGTCAAACTCATGAATGGGCCACCGTAGCTGCAATACTTTGTCTGAACTGTATGGCACTAAAGAGTCACAATTTTTCATCTTGATTTCAATGGATTTCACACACAGGGCCCTTAACCCTCTGGAGGCAGGTGTTGTGGATTAGCAACGTTAAAACCTACCTACCTGGTTACTCCACACACGTGTTTCATGAGCATTTTATAGCTCAGTTAGTCCCCCTGAAGGACTTAGTTGTTCGTCCTTTTTTCAAAACTTATTTTGAGCCTGAGAGGGTTAAGCCTTTTAGCCTTCATTATGTTGTTGATGAAATTTATTTGTTTTCTGATTCTCTGTTTTAAAGAGAACATATTTTATTTTCTTGCATATGTAAGAAAACGTTTATCTTGAATGAATGAATTTTGAGTAGAATGAAGAAAGCTTTATGACAAACCAGAGAGCATGTTTTCTCTTATGTGACAAAAACAAGTACAAACCATTTAAAATGCGGGCCGGTGCTATCAGACTGTTTTTCAGGCCTCTACCCGAGGAGGTCTGCTTTAGGCTGACCAGGGCCAACACACTCACTGCTGACTGATAGGCCAGCCAGGACATTAGGGGAAGCCTCTGATTGGTGGGTTCTAGCATGCATAATTCAATATCAAGCTGATTACCTAGGAGGAGAGAACATCTCTGACTGCTTTCCTTGCATATAAGCAACGATGTGTGGAATCAACTGGGCTAGGTTGGGGCTATCGAAGTGGAGCTGATGCTAGTGGGGAAGGCCCAGTAGACAACTGGTGTCTTGGTTAGGGTTAGGGCAGGGATTAAAGTTCTCCGTCGTGGCGACGGAAATACGTCAGGTGGAATAATCAGAAAAAAGTTCCGTCAAAATCTCATCTTGCGCTCGCTTGGGTTTAGTAGTCTCTTTCTCTCGCGCTCGTTCTCTCCTGTTGCTAATTGAAATGTGCACCGGTGTTGAAACGCGTTTCTCCACCGTTCTGCACCGCCCAAGCTGCAAAAACGAGTGCACTCATTGCTCACTCCTGCGGTGCGCACAAACACAAACAGCGCACCCACCAGGCGCTGGGATTCTAACAGAGCCAATAAAGCACTGACACCGCAGTGAGAGTTAACGTGATGAGCGGAACCAGGACCCAAATTCCCAGTGGGCCGATCTGAGGTCGGTGTTAGTCGTCGTCTCTGTTTTTTTTCGGGCCGGTGTTCAGTCATGACACTCTGCTGATCAGCTGCTGATGAGAGGATTTCTCCTGTCAGTGGAACAGGTGAGCTGCTAAACAAGCGTTAGCTCCTAGAAACACTTTCCATGCCCAGACTGTTGTGACCTGTTATTTATAATTGTATAATTAATAATAAGTGACTGCACTAAACCCAAAAATGATAGAAGATAAGATTAAATATTATTAATCATATTACTATCAAATATAAATAAGTATAACCGATATCTAATCAAATGAAAAAAATATATTAATATTTTTATTTTAACTCATTCATTGCCAGCCGTTTCCTGATCACTAACGGCCTTCGCTGCCAGCGAGTCACAGAACGTTGCGTGCTAGCATGATGTCGACGCCAAAACAACCAAAACAAAGAGGAGACTCACCTCTTACATCAGGAAGAAGCCGTGTGTTTTGAGCGTTATCCGTTCTTTTATAATTCGTTGTCGAATTGTGATCGGCAGACGCTTTTCTGGTTCGCGCCTCACTTTTTTTTCAGGAACGGCCCAAAACGATCTCCAAACACATGGATGTTCTGCTTCCTGATCATGTGATCTGTGACGTATGCGGATGAAGATCGGCTTCAGGGCTGAGATGTTTGTTCTCAGCGCGGGCGGGGGCTCGTTCCGATGCTCAAACAGTAAAAAAATGCAAGTGACGTTTTTAGTCGTCATTGGCAGTGAACGAGTTAATATTGATTATATTTCATTTCTAAGGTTTGGATGTCTGTGAAAATTACAGAGTATTCAGGTTGGTGTAAAGAACATGATATTATTAATAACAGGTCATGATCTAAAGCCGGTCTGAGGTATAAAACTCTGCCCTGGGCCTAAAGCCCTGCAGATATATTTAGTTTCTACAACAAATAAATAACAGCAGCTGGATTCTACTTTGTTCCTTAATTTGAGTCACGTAGTTTTGCAAGTTCTGCAGCTCACGTTCAACATGGAGCTCTGCCAGCTGATTGGTTCTTTTGGTAACTAGTGCAGTTCTGGTACTGAGCATCGTGGATGCATCAGTGGATTTCACTGTGGTCTGTGTTCATAATGGATTAACCCTTACCTCACATTAAAGCATTTTTTGTGCTGACACGTGTATTTTTGTGAATACATTTGGCTATGTTAATGCAATTTATCTACTTTTTATGGAGGATGTGTATTTTGGAAGGAATTACAAAAGAAAGTTTGAAAAAATATTCAACCTACTTTATTAAAATGTGGAAATCGTTCTGCACAGTTAAGCATATGTCAGCATTTTTTGTGACATTGATTTTCATGTAAATCATATTTTTCAAATTAGCATAAATATTGGCATAATTTTAAAAAATGTTGATTGTGCCCGTGTTTACAGTCTCATCACAAATGTAATATGCAGTTTTTACCATTTTTCACTAGATGGCGTACTTTCTCCATGTATAGCAGGGCAATGGCTGACCCACCATTTAAACTGAATGATTTAGCTGTATTTCTTTTTGAACATCTTAGGTGTGTTCTTGCTGTGTCTTTCTAAATCCATTCTTTCGTTCTTTTTTAAACACAGAAACAGTTTTGTTTACCTGTTTGTAGCTACAGTTTTGCCGACAGCTGCCGGAAGTGACGCGCCACCATCAGCGTCAGCCTGAAGAAGCCGGCAGCTGTCGGAGAAACTGTAGCTACAAACAGGTAAACAAAACTGTTTCTGTGTTTAAAAAAGAACGAAATAATGGGGTTAGCTGTATTTCTTTACCTCTGACTGCCCATTATAATACATATTTTGCAAAAAAAAAAATGGTTTGTGTGTTATTTAGAGATGCCATACAATAGTTTGCATGTGTGTGTTCTGAATTTTTGGTAATTGTGCTTTTTCAGTGTTCTTTCAAAAAATAAGCCTTACTGAATGTACAAAATTAGCTTATTCTGCAAAATAGCATTTTGACATGTGTCCCTTTGTGTGTGATTGTGCAGGCATGCGTGTATGTAGGTATCAAAGCACTTTACAGATCTTCAAAAGACAGATCTGTGATCATTATCTGGAGTGGTTGAGCAGTTGTGGGCCATGGGGGGGGGCACAAGCTCTCACACTCTGTTGGATTTTCTGCTAAATTTCAGATACTCACTCATAATTTTACTTTTGCAAATTGTTATTTCAACAAGTCCAAAGAATTTGCATGGATGAAAGCTAAGATGAAGGCTAAAAAACTTCAAAGGCGTACATTTGTTTTGAAAAACAAATTCCTGCAGAGCCGAGTTTGTTTACATAGAGTTAGGGTCAGTTTACACAGGTGCACCAATTGACCAACCATGAGAAGAAGTTTCAACGTGAATGAAGCCCTGGAGCTGTTTCAGCAGCTTGAAGATGAGGGGGAATCAGCCTCAGCCTCATCCACGGATGACAACTCTTCTTCGGATGAAGAGGCTGAAGAGGCTGAAGATCAGACCTTTACCCCAAGGCCTGATTCAGGGGAAGAAATGGAAGAAGGTTCAGATGAGGAGGTGGTTGCCACAGAGGAGAGAGGGGACCATCCTTTGTGGCAATCAAAAGAGCAGGATCGCCCGGTCCCCGACACCAGGATTCCCTTTCTGTCTCCAGACGTCCGCCATTGTGGGATCACCCGCCTCGCTGTCAGCTGCTCCAAAATAAAATGTGTCTTGTGGGAACAGTTAGGCACAACAAGCCAGAGTTGCCCTCACAGCTGCTCCAGATGAAAAGCAGAGCGGTTCTGTCTTCACGGTTCGGCTTCACCTCCACCGCCACCGCGGTGAGCTACATTCCAAAGCGCCGGTGGAACGTTCTGCTCCTCAGCACACAATCAGGTTGAGATCCAGGAGGGACCGCAGCAGAAGCCGACCATAATCATCGATTACAACAGGAGCAGGGTCAAACAAAGGCAACTGGACACTTGGCTGTCCGCTAAGGACATAAAAAAACCATAAGTCCGATTGAAATGAGACGCACGCTGACTTGCAGCTAACCGATATACCTTCATTTTGAGCTATAAATCATGAATGTACTCCAAATATTGTGGTCGTACGGTTTATTTCTTTGAGAATATTTAAATTTAGAAAAATGTCTCTCCCCACTCTAAACTGAAAATTCCGCACTCTTAACTTTTGACCTTCACATTTTCTGGAAACAACTCTTTCCAACACCCAGACCGTTTGGAGTATCGAAACAGTTAATTCATGAATTATGAAATCTTGAAACAAAAATTTCCTTAGCAGACCACCAAGTGTCCAGTTGCCTTTGTTTGACCCTGCTCCTGTTGTATAGGTCCTAATGACTGTTGAGCTGTTGGTCACTGAGAATACTTAATTATTGTGATCTTTTTGGGAGTTTTTCGTCAAAGGATCTATGTTATGCTATCTTAAAGCATTCAGAGCAAGGATAGGCTCATATATGATTACATTTTACCATTGGCACTATGGAGACACCAGCTGTTCTGAAATGTTATTTACTTGTGACAGTGCATTAACCCGGACATTAGAGACATGGATTTGATGAAATCCCGTCTCCACCTGTGTGAATTCCTCCCATTTAATTACATAATCCTAGATGCTCAGCAAAACACACACACACACGCACACACACACACACACACACACACATAAACACAAACCACTCAGGTGGAGAAAGGGCGGCCCACATCAGGGATGGAATGGGACATCCCAGCTGCCCTTTCTCTCCACCAAACTTTATAATCATTTAGCTAGTGGCTAGTAGGTAGCGTTTTGATTGTAGGCGTATCCATCAGGTGGTTTTAACAATGGAATGGCACTAATTTGAAGAAGTAATCCATGTGAAAATCAACTTCGATACTGGTGTTGGTTTAACAAGCTGTGAAATCTCCGTCACATTCTGACTTGGTCTATGACAGCTCCTGAAGATCAAATCTAACCGTTTCTGCAGATTAAACTCTTCTTTGGGAATACTGGAGAGGGATCCTGTTCCTCTTGCAGGCAAAAATCAATGTTTGGGTTCTAGGTACCATTTAAGAGTGCAGACTAGAAAAGAAAGAATCAGTTCTTCACAGCTGTAAAACTCCCTGCTAGCTACGCTGAGAGACTGGGTTTTAGTGTTTACAGTCCAAGGCCCTCATTTATCAACCATACTTGCACACAGATCTGTGTGTATTTCATGTGTTGGAACCATATTTTTGTGTGGTATTTACCATTTTGCACTTGCTCAAAACAGTTTTCCTACTGGGTTTTGAAGAGTCTTAAAGTCATTAAATTTATGAATTTGGAAATGGTACCTTAAGCCTTTAAAACGTTTAGATGTTTTATATCTGGGTCTTAGAAGTTGTGCTGTATTTTAGTGCTGAAACAAATACTTGAATGTTTTGCATCAATAAATTCCTGACCTTGGATCATTTTTACTGATTTGAGGTTTTGTTAAATATGTGCACCACGTGGTCAGCTAGGCTAGCAAAGGCAAAAGCATTCTAAACGGCAGAAACGTTCCAAAGTCTGGGATCAATCCACGACCAGGTCAGCTAATGCTAAAATTAGCATGTTCATAATCAAGTGGAGGCCAGAAAAAACACATTGATGGTGAAAGTAAGAATGAATAAACTCTTGAAGTGGCAGAAAAATCCCCACCAACCCTTTTATTTGTAGACTGCTGCAGCCTACACTGGTGTGAAGCAGACCCTCAGCTTCCTGAGGTTGTTGCTGCAAGTTTGACCCATATAGCTGGAGGGACTGGCAGGCCGTTGTAGTATGTAATTCACAAATGCTTCTATCTGTGAATATCATTTTAGATTTGATCAATGCCAACCCATACATAGTAACAGGCATATGCCACCATTACATTGTTACCAGTAGAAGTAGTTATTAGCATTTCCAGTAGCATATATGTTAATGAAATACATATATGTTCTAATGATCATATATTTAGACATGTTATTATGAGAAAAATGAGTGCTATTAATACCACTTACACTATTAATGAAATATAGGTGAATTTATTGCCATAAAATATTAACCAACTTCTTTCTTTCAGATGTGTAATGGATCAGATAGAGAGGAACTGGATAAATCAATTGCTTAGAGCTATTTAGTTTTATTCTCATTACTTGTGACCCATAGCTGTGGTACTCTATTAATTATAGAATATCACCTTGCTTGGTCTTAGGATGATTAATTAGAAGGTTCTAGGATTCTTTTAATTATTAAGGGATCGTTCACACTTCGTTTATGATTCAAGAACCAGTCAGTGTTTGCAAACAAATAAGAATTTATTTGACAAACAATTAAGACTTGACAAATGTTTTAAACTATTATCCTGTGAGTGGATGGAACTAAAAGATGGGTGTCTGAAAACTATATGTGAATATCAGATGGCGAATCAAAATCTCCGTATCTTCAGAGAGGTGTGTTCTGGATAAAAGAGAATTTGGTTTGCCTATAAGCTAAGTTGTTTCTTATAGAACTGCATACAGACGCTATCTCACGGTGTTCTACATACCCAAGTGGAGACACCCTTGCGGATCTGAGATATCAGGAGGGGTCGGAGACCCCGAGTACAGAAGTTCGTAGGCCAACTTGTAGTATGACCAGGTCAGTCCAGGATCGCTCCAGTTGACTGAAAACCACGCGTCTCAAAACTAACTCTGAAGGAGTTTTGCGTCAGCTTTGTACTGCAGGAAAAACTGTCTTGTTGTTCAGCTTTGCAGGTGCGAAAAGGTTTAAGGTTTTGACGGTGTGTCAAAATCCTTTTGGTTAAAAAGAGGCTGTAGCTAAAGATGGCCAGTCTAAAGCTTTGCTCTCCAACTGTCAAACTGTTGATGGTTCGAACTTTCTCTAAGGGTGGAAGCAGAGCTGCTGGTTTTTATAGACTGGTGTTATCTCTTAAGAATGTTACCAAGCCTCTCAGAACACACACACTCTGTGATGCAGAGCCTCTGAATCTATGGACAAGGTTAGTTATGTGTCATGTGTTCTTATCTTAACCTTACTCTCTGTCTGGATGACCTAATCCAGTAAACATATTTAAACATTGAGCACATTAATGAGACATTTCATTGCTTATAATTCTACATGGCAATATGTAATGATTTTTAATCATGAAATCTTCTTTCTTCTGGGAATAAAGATTCATCTAAAACAGTTCTCTGTGTAGAACCTTAGGGAAAGAATGCCACTGTTCGTCTTTATTATCTGTCAGAGCTGCAGTCAGCTGGTGAAGACTCTGATTAAAGAGACTACATGCAGACTCCTAGACTCCTGTCAGGGGAAAATACAGCAAAACGTGGCAAAGCCAGGGAAAGTTGACCTCCCTGTGCATTTGACACGTGGAATCTGAAACTCAGGCCATTTTGTGACGTTACAGATGTGAAGCGGGAACTAGACAACACCAGTGTAATTCTTAATATTGAGCCTTTTAAAATAAGAGTCTGACATCTCAGTCTCATCATTTAGTTGTTTTATTTCATGTCTTTAGCAGCAGAAAATGTCTGGTTGGGACATCTTTGTCAGAAGTGTGGCTCCATGTTAATCTGCGCTTCTGAGCTGACAGACAGCATATTAAACATGATTGTCAGAGACATGCGTCCTCTTTCAGTGGTGGAAGATGATGGTTTCCATAAGATGATTTTTACCTTCAAGCCCAGATTCACATTTCCTTCTAGGGTCCTGGGGGGCCTCTGCCCAGCATTTTTCAGCTGTTTATCTGCTCCATAACACCTGATTCTGTACCTAGAGTTCAGCAGCTCATCAATTCAATTCAAGTTTATTTATAAAGCGCCAAATCACGACAAGCGTTGTCTCAAGGCACTTCACATAATAAACATTCCAATTCACAGTTCATTAAGCCAATCAGAAATAATGTTTCCTATATAAGGAACCCAGCAAATTGCATCAAGTGACTGACTAGTGTCAGTGACTATACAGCAATCCTCATACTAAGCAAGCATGCAGCGACAGTGGAGAGGAAAACTCCCTTTTAACAGGAAGAAACCTCCAGAGGATCCTGGCTCAGTATAAGCAGCCATCCTCCACGACTCACTGGGGATCGAGAAGACAGAGCAGACACACACACACACACACACACACACACACACACACACACACACACACACACACACACACACACACACACACACACACACACACACACACACACACACACACACACACACACACACAAGACAAAGTAATGTGTCTATAGTTACATTGTGATTTCTTAGTAAATATTCTATTTGGTGAGAGATAAACTTTATTTTATTTATCCTAGTGGATCTATAATTAAACGGATAAACTAGTAGTAGCACATCCAACGTCAAGGAAAGCAAAAAGTTATTATCAGGAGAGGGAGAATGTTTAAGTGGTTAGCAGCAGTGTGCTAGATGATGGTATGGAACTAGGATTGGGACAATATTCAGCGTAACTTGTACCAAGTTTTGTAACTTTGAACACGTTTCATCACATGTAACTTTGGATTCGTAACTTGTAACTTTAGTTTTCTAACTTGTAATTCTCGATTCGTACTTGTATTTCTTGTTTTGTAACAGGAATGTTGTATTTTGTACATGTATTTTTTATTTTGTAAAATCAAACTTTCATTTTGTACATTTACTACTCATTTTGTAACATCAAACATTCATTCAGAAACATGAAACTTTCGTTTTGTAACTAGCAGACTTCCAAATTGAAAAAATCTATGTACAAGTTTGAAATGAAAACTCTCAAAACACACATTTCATTCTACAGGTACAAACCTCAAATCTACAGTGTTACGAATTTTTTTGTCTCGATTCTAGCGTCAGTGGGAGGAACTTGGGTGGAACCAATGAGAGCACGAGTCTTAGCTACCAATCACGTTTCTCGAATTCCTGTCCAATCATTGGGAGAGGAGAGGAGGGTTCTGTCAGAGCTGTAGAGAGTTACGACACTCCTTGAACTCGCCGACTCGCGGTCACGTGGTTCACGGAGCTCCCAAACATCCCAGCGCCGTAAGTCAGTTTGAACGGCGTATGGTGGGACAAATCACAAAAATGTAATATAATCACATTTCCCCTGGCGATTCGTGGTAATTATTGAATAATATTAAATATTATATTATATATTATGTCCTAACTCCTTCACAAAGTAGCCTATTTATATTTTTCCGAGCATTTGTAGGAAGACAAACACCCGTGACTGTTCTACATGACAGGAACACGACAGTCCTAACACACTGTAGAACACATTTAGACCACATACATTACTATAATATACAATAGCAATAAATTTGATGTAGTAATGCAACACACTGCTCTAATATAAGCATATTTAATAACTTTAAGTCCTACAAGAAGCCCTAAACTCGAGTTGTAATATCCATTTTAAAGTGTTTATTGAAAGCTAGAATTCTGCTCCAGCTTACCTTGAAGAAAACACGTAGCTGTTTATGCTTTGAATGATGATCTATTATGTTCAGTAGAATACATTTTACAATCATTACTTTATATTTTCATGTGAAGACAGTACATGCATCTATAACCCAGTTTATCTGGCTTCTATAGCGACTAATTACAAATAAATTTTCAATAAAACTGTATGGTTCATCACAGTAGATAAAAAGTGTTAACTGTGAAAAAAATGAACACCAAACTTGTAAAACATGTATAATAGCATTTTTAATAAAGCATTTTACCAACATTATGTTTAGTCATCACATATGTACAAACAAGCTGAATCATTAATTATGAGCAATGTACTCTAGACCTAATGAAACTCTTTTGAATAACTTTGTTTTGATTATTATCAAAATAAAATGTGTTCGTTGGTTAAAATTTGAAATGACTAATTTTAGGGTTGGATAAAATTTTAAAATGTAATTTTACATCTCTATATTTTTGGTTTAGTTCAATATTTCTATATGTACAAAAATAGTATTATAATAATACCTTTATAGGTTGATTATCTTACATGGTTGCTGTGCTGCATATAGCAATTGGTCTGAGGGAGGAATCAGAATTATGGCTTCCCCAAAGACGCAGAGAGAAGAAGAAAATGGTTGGCTCAAGTCAGCAGGAGCAACCTCACCATGACCAGAGATCACAATAACAAAAAGCTGTGTGCAGTGAGTTTAACGTGCACTCTCACATGTTTTCTAACAAGGCTCTACATGTTTTGCTCTCAACTGCACAAGGCTGCAATTAAACTGTTAAATGTGGCAGGAAATAAACTAATACACCACTCTACAGGCACATGTAGAGGAGGGACAGTTTACTAAGACTAGGCAAGGCAAGGTGAGCCTCAGGGCTGATGCTGTTTGTTCATCGCCCTGAACCAAGGAGGAGGAAGGACCCCTCAGTGAGAAGTACAGCAGAACCACTGCATGTTGGTCCACTGACCAGTGACCACACATACAGTGGGGCAAAAAAGTATTTAGTCAGCCACCGATTGTGCAAGTTCTCCCACTTAAAATGATGACAGAGGTCAGTAATTTACATCATAGGTACACTTCAACTGTGAGAGACAGAATGTGAAAAAAAAATCCATTAATTCACATGGCAGGATTTTTAAAGAATTTATTTGTAAATCAGGGTGGAAAATAAGTATTTGGTCACTTCAAACAAGGAAAATCTCTGGCTCTCACAGACCTGTAACATCTTTAAGAAGCATTTCTGTCCTCCACTTGTTACCTGTATTAATGGCTCCTGTTTGAACTCATTATCTGTATAAAAGACACCTGTCCACAGCCTCAAACAGTCAGACTCCAAACTCCACTATGGCCAAGACCAAAGAGCTTTCGAAGGACACCAGGAAAAGAATTGTAGACCTGCACCAGACTGGGAAGAGTGAATCTACAATAGGCAAGCAGCTTGGTGTGAAAAAATCAACCGTGGGAGCAATTATCAGAAAATGGAAGACATACAAAACCACTGATAATCTCCCTCGATCTGGGGCTCCACGCAAGATCTCATCCCGTGGGGTCAAAATGATCTTGAGAACAGTGAGCAAGAATCCCAGAACCACACAGGGGGACCTGGTGAATGACCTGCAGAGAGCTGGGACCACAGTAACAAAGGTCACCATCAGTAACACACTACAACGGCAGGGAATCAAATCCTGCAGTGCCAGACGTGTTCTGCCGCTGAAGCCAGTGCATGCCCAGGCCCGTCTGAAGTTTGCCAGAGAGCACATGGATGATACAGCAGAGGATTGGGAGAATGTCATGTGGTCAGATGAAACCAAAGTAGAACTTTTTGGTATAAACTCAACTCGTCGTGTTTGGAGGAAGAAGAATACTGAGTTGCATCCCAAGAACACCATACCTACTGTGAAGCATGGGGGTGGGAACATCATGCTTTGGGGCTGTTTTTCTGCTAAGGGGACGGGACGACTGATCCGTGTTAAGGACAGAATGAATGGGGCCATGTATCGTGAGATTCTGAGCCAAAACCTCCTTCCATCAGTGAGAGCTTTGAAGATGAAACTTGGCTGGGTCTTCCAACACGACAATGATCCCAAACACACCGCCCGGGAAACAAAGGAGTGGCTCCGTAAGAAGCATTTGAAAGTCCTGAAGTGGCCTAGCCAGTCTCCAGACCTACACCCCATAGAAAATGTGTGGAGGGAGTTGAAAGTCCGTGTTGCTCGGCGACAGCCCCAAAACATCACTGCTCTCGAGAAGATCTGCATGGAGGAATGGGCCAAAATACCAGCTACTGTGTGTGCAAACCTGGTAAAGACCTATAGTAATCGTTTGACCTCTGTTATTACCAACAAAGGTTATGTTACAAAGTATTGAGTTGAATTTTTGTTATTGACCAAATACTTATTTTCCACCCTGATTTACAAATAAATTCTTTAAAAATCCTGCCATGTGAATTCATGGATTTTTTTTCACATTCTGTCTCTCACAGTTGAAGTGTACCTAAGATGTAAATTACTGACCTCTGTCATCATTTTAAGTGGGAGAACTTGCACAATCGGTGGCTGACTAAATACTTTTTTGCCTCACTGCGTTGTACTCAAGTAAACTGTGGTACCAATCTTTTGAAATATTAGACATTTGAATTTATTTTATTTTAAAATGATTCTTTATTCTAACAATGCCATTATAATTTCAGAGAATGAGGAAAGCAGCAGCAGCAGTGAGGCAAATGAGATGAGAGAAAGTGAGAGGGGACATGAGATGGTATCAGGAGAGGGGGACATCCCAGGAAGCCATGAGGAGCCGGCGTCAGGGCCAGGAGGAGAAAGGAACAGGCGATGCAACCAGGGAACCCAGCTGGAAAACCTAAGGGAGGAAACAGAAAATCAAAAAGGCCGTACAACTCTGTTTTTCAGTGGGTTCAACAGGCTGCAGGTTTCTTCAGGACATGAGTATCCCTCTGCCTGATGTTAGAACCCTGCACAGACAAATGCAGCCCGTTAAACTGGAACCAGGTGTGTTAGGAGAGGTGTGTGACGTGCTCAGTTTGAAGGTTAAAAATCTGACAGAGATGGAAAGAGAGTGTGTGCTTACTGTGGATGAGATGGCAATCACTCCAGGCGTGCATCACTCCATCACAGACCCAACTGGGTTTTGCCACCACCGTTGTTCCTGGTCAGCTCTCCGCTCAGCCACTATGAAAACATGAAGATGGACACATGACACAGTTTAACCTATAATGGTTACATAAGATCTTTGTTTTAGTTACTCTTTGACATTAATTTATTGATTATTGTGTTATTGTTAATTCTTATTTCTTGTCATTCCTTAATAACAAAATTGCAAATGCTAATATTATAAAGCAAGTGGAAATGAGCAGTTTTATGGAAAATGTCTAATTTTTAAAAGTTATTGTTCAACTACTATTCTTGAAATGTCGTAATTCTATTCTTATTACTTGAGTCCACAAAGCAGAACAACATATCTTCCTACGTTCGTAATCCTGTTTGTCTCATGCTTCAGCAGTTCGTTGCAGTCAGTGTTATTAACTGAAAAATATTAAACAATTACTTGTCTTCACAATCACATTTTCTTTATTATTGGTCTCTCCATTTGTGCTTCCATTTCTGATGCATGTTCGTGTTGATACAGCAACCAGCAACGTATTGTACAAAAAATCCCAAATAAAACTAATAATGTAAAAAGTTTATAACCTATTTCAAACTGTGGGAATATTTTTAAAACGTGGAATCAAACAAACTGAAATAAACCCGACTACAGCTCGTCAAGCTTGTCTAAACCCTCCTGCTCACAACCCCTGACACGCCTAATGCAAACTTTTAGACAACTGTAACAAAATACCTGTTCTTACTGAGCTATAACCTGCGGCTAACGGGCTTCCATCGTGTTCATTTACTGCGTAGCTGATACTGTATCGATAAGCTAATTTTAGCTATTTTGCGGGTTTGTTTTTTCCTCGTTTTTTCCGTTACATTTACCTGCACACAGTTAGCTCATTAAAGGTTATCTAGCTAAAACTGGGGACATAAAATATCGCCGTTGGCTTATTTTGTTACAAAGCGGTTAGCTAACGCTTCACAATGCAACAAAATGATGACATTTCATCAACTTACCGGAGAAAATCCTTCCGAAACACCGAAAATGAACTGCGGTCAATGCAGCAGTTTGGAACTATTCAAAGCTACATGAACCACGTGACTTCCCCATTCCATAGGGGTTTATTGGAGTGTCGTAACTCTCTCTACAGCTCTGACAGAACTCTGCCCTCCTCTCCCAATGATTGGACAGGAATTCGAGAAACGTGATTGGTAGCTAAGACTCGTGCTCTCATTGGTTCCACCCAAGTTCCTCCCACTGACGCTAGAATCAAGACAAAAAGATTCGTAACACTGTAGATTTGAGGTTTGTACCTGTAGAATGAAATGTGTGTTTTGAGAGTTTTGATTTCAAACTTGTACATAGATTTTTTCATTTTGGAAGTCTGCTAGTTACAAAACGGAAGTTTCATGTTTCTGAATGAATGTTTGATGTTACAAAATGAGTAGTAAATGTACAAAATAAAAGTTTGATTTTACAAAATAAAAAATACATGTACAAAATACAACGTTCCTGTTACAAAACAAGAAATACAAGTACGAATTGAGAATTACAAGTTAGAAAACTAAAGTTACAAGTTACGAATCCAAAGTTACATGTTACGAATCCAAAGTTACATGTGATGAAACGTGTTCGAAGTTACAAAACTTGGTACAAGTTACGCTGAATATTGTCCCAATCCTAGTTCCATACGATGGCCCCCTCCATGAGGCCACCACAGCCCAGCAGAACATTGTAGCTTCTTCTGGGGAGAAAAACACTTTGAGAGAAAATAAAGTTAACAGCTGAAATAGCAGGAAATAATACAGTTAAAGAGCAGACTGTAGAAGAAAGCAGTAGAGTGTGAAAAGTGGTCAGTGTATCCTCCAGCAGTCTAAGCCTATAGCAGCATAACTACAGAGATAACTCTGGATAACCTATCCTATTTAGATGGAGGCATGTTGGAGTCAGGGCAAGGGAGAGCCGTCTTTACCGACTGTACACTCCACCTCCCTCTACTCCCCCACTTGTCCAGATATAGGCTAACATCAGATTTTAACCATAGGCCCTATTGAATAAAAATGTTTTAAGCCTATTCTTAAAAGTAAACAAAGTGTCTGCCTCACGGACTAAAGCTGGGAGCTGGTTCCACAGGAGAGGAGCCTGATAACTAAAAGATCTGCCTCCCATCTTAATTTTAGATATTCTGGGAACCACCAGTAGACCTGCAGTCTGAGAGCGAAGTGCTCGGTTAGGAACGTATGGAACAATCAGATCACTGATGTGTGATGGAGCTTGATTATTAAGAGCTTTATATGTGAGATGAAGGATCTTAAAATCTATTCTGAATTTAACAAGTAGCCAATATAGGGAAGCTAAGACACGAGAGATATGATCTCTCTTTTTAATTCTCATCAGAACTCTAGCTGCAGCATTTTGGACAAGCTGAAGACTTTTAACTACATTCTGTGGACTTCCGGAGAGTAATGAATTACAGTAATCCAGTCTTGATGTAATAAATGCATGAACTAGTTTTTCAGCATCACTCCTGGAAAGGATGCTTCTAATCTTAGCAATATTCCGAAGGTGGAAAAAGGAAATCCTACAAACCTATTTAACCTGGGATTTGAATGACATGTCCTGGTCAAAGATAACACCAAGGTTCCTTACTTTGTTCTCGGAGATTAATGTAATGCCATTCAGGTCAGGTGATTGGCTAAGCAATTTCCTTTTCTAGATTTCTGGTCCAAAGATGAGAACTTCTGTCTTGTCTTGATTTAAAAGCAAAAAGTTTAGAGTCATCCAATTTTTATGTCCTCAAGACTTCTGGTCCCAAACTTGTTTAAAAACTTTTAAAATGATCAGACACCCCAATTTACAATTAATTCAGTACAAAATTCTACACAGAGTACACTATACAGGTCATCGGATGTTCAAGATGGGGTTTGTGTCGTCTGACACCTGTACACACTGCACAAACAACGTTCCTGACAATTACATTCATGCACTGTGGTCCTGCCCACCTGTCCAGGAAGTTTGGGGTAGAGTATGTGAGGATCTGTCAAAATGTCTGAAATGTCATATCCCAACTGCCCCCTCTCTTTGTTTACTGGGAAACCTGGACGATGTCCCGATTGAAACATCTGTGGTTCACGTGGTTCTGACTGCCATATGCATCGCTAAGAAAACTATCCTCTTGAATTGGAAAAATAGAGAATCTCTCTGCATTAACCAGTATAGAAATCTTTTGTTAGATCATATTACACTTGATATAGCCTCTGCTTCCACTTCAAATCAATCTCTCTGGACTCCTTTGATCGGTTCCATCACATAGCGAGGGTGGGGGAGCGTTGATGTTGTCCTGCGGGATGATGTGGGTGGGGGGGGGTAGAGGGTCTGAGTTTGTAGTATACGGATGTTCCCTGGAGGTGGGTTCACTGGGGGTGTCTGGGACTGGCTACCTGGAGGGCTAAGCCCAACCAGCCGTTCCTCCCCATCCCCAAATATTTCTCTCCTCCTGCTCCCTCACATCATCACACAAACATACACATAGGACCTTGGGGGGTGGACAAGTCAGGGAGTGCGGGAATGGACCCCATTTCCGCATTTCTGTGGCAACCTGCCCCCCAATTTTATTTGCACCTTACACACTTCCACCGACGACATTCCACGCAAACACACACTTAGGGCCTTGGGAGTGAGCACATTCAACGGCATTTGCCAGGGGGATTTCTCAGCCTCCTCCCGAGTGCCGGTGCCCACTTCCACTTTTAAACTGCACTTAGGCACCGAGGGTTGTGGGTGCAAGTGGGGTGGTGCGGTGGCATCCGCTGGCATAGGCCAGACAATGCCTGCACTGCCCGCTCACCACTGCCATGGAATACACCTCATCAACACACAACACTATAATGGAGCAGGCGGAGGGAGACTAGGGGTCTTAGCACACCTCTGTTGTTGCTTGGCTTTGGTTGTATGTGTATGTGTGAGCATGAGGGAGGGAGTGTGTGACTGTGTTTGTGTATGACTGTATATGTCAGGTGGGGCCTTTGACTCTTCCCCTCTCCTGGGACCTCCTTTGATGATTTAGATCTTCGTCTCCCCTCTCCCTGCCACACCTGGTGTGGGGTGTGGTGCCTTGGTCTGCCTGAGTGTTCGTGGCTCCCGGGTCAGGGGGTTTAAGATCTTTGACGCCTGCCTGGTCAATCCCAGTGGCTGCCTGGTGGGGTCTGGGTCCCTGGGCTCTGCTGGGTCCCCGGCGGGGGTGGTCGCCTCTGGGTCCCGGGTCGCTGGGTCCCGGGCTCGACCGGCTAGGTGGTGAGAGGCTGCGGGCGGGCCTGTGGGCTTGCCGCTGATATCTCCCGGGACTCTGCCGGCTGCTGGTTGTGGCCCCCCGGGGCGATCCTCTGTGCCTCTCGAGGGGGGCGGGGGCCTTTCTGGTTGCAATCTCCTTGGGGTTCCTGTGTTCTGGGGCAGCACATGGATCTCTGGGACTTGGAGCTCCCCCCGTCTCCTACACATCTTGTGGGGGCGGATCTGTGGTCCCTCACACTCTCTAATGGACGCTCCTATAGAGAAACCTTACATAAACAAGCGCGTGTACACACACAGGTGCTCACATGGTGCTCTCAAAAGTATGGGCTTGGGCACGTTCAACACATGTCTCAAGGCTGTCGTTGCCACTAAATGCACTGTGATTTATTATCGTGTGATTGTTCAGTTAAACAATGTTGATTTTATATTTCATCATCACGTTGACGCAGTGATAGCTTGCTCCTGATGTATTGTTGTGTGTCCCATTTTTTTCTGCTCTTCTCTTTCTGCAGGTCTAGAAGCAGACTCTTGTTCATTATTGTTTATTTTTGTGGACCCTCCCACCATTTGTCTTTTCCTTTCTCTTTCACCTCTGTCTCCGTGTCTGGTCGGAATTACAAACCATTCAAAAACAACAACAATAAAGTTTCAAGTATCAGGCGTGACATTTAAAGCAGACGCTTTGATGCTCCACCTGAGAATAAATCTGTAAGGCTTGTTACCAGCATTCAGACATCAGTTCTGCTTGCTTCACAGCCAGACAGGACACGGTTAAAAAAAAAAAAAAAAAAAAGGAATGTCGAGATCCAGCTTTACCTTTTCTGGAACCGCAGCCGGTAGGAAAAGCAGTGGTTGCCGACCAGACCAGTCTGTGAGATACTTCCGGGTCATGACAATTTTGTTGGCATCTGGTGAGACCCAAACCTGGGTCATGGTGGTTCAGCTTTTATTCTGAAAGGAACTGTCGCAGCAGTTGGAACAGACACAGATTTGATCCAGCTTGTCGTTGTTCTTTTGGTTGAAGAGGAAAGTTACGGATTGGCCACTCCGACAACTTCTCTAGAATGCTTTGAACTGGAGTTAAAGATGACGTGGACATAGTTTTATACTTCGGATGTTTTGGTTTATGGTCGAATGAAAAGTTGACATGTTTTACCAAACACCATCAAAACCACGCCTCCGTCAGATCTGGCAGATTCTGATTGGATCAGTAAAATAATGTGTCATGTCTTTTTAACGCTACGTGAGATCAGTCCTAGTGAAACATTTAAAGTCATAGTACCTTTATATTCTACAGGATTATAATAAAGTAATTAATATTTTGATTTCACAGATCTGTCACATGTTATTATTGACTAACTGGTTGAGAAATGAGGGCCCTTGTCTTTCTATGTTCACACCAACAACATACTCACTTGGGACAGCGTAGATGTGTTTGGTGCTTCTTTTCTCTGATGTGTGATTTTACAGGATTTTAAACTTGCTTTGCTCAAAGACTAGAAAAAAAACATCTGAAATGAATTCAGATGTTCTTCAACTATTTTTGAGTTCAACTAAATAATTTGCTTTTTGATTCTGTTCCTTGCTGTAGATCAGCTTTCAGGTGTAATGATGTCACCAGGGAGCAGCGATGGAGACATCAGATCAACCCAAACATCTGAAGAAGATGACCCAACATTTGTGAAAGTAGCACACAGCTGTCTATTAGAAGCAAGCATCACTAGTGATGAAGACACCAACATCACATCTCCTGTTGGGACTCTGTCCTGTTTTAGCCAACAGACTGAGGAATCTGGTTCCTGCCTGCAGAGCAGCTCAGAGTCAGATCCAGGAAGTGTAACAAGTCCTGAAAGTTCTGACGGCTTTACCACTGAGAAGAGTCTGATTGCTGATATGATGACTGATGGGAGTCTCTGTGACTCTTATGGACAGGAGGTGGAGCTTCACAAACCATCTTGTTTAAACCAGCTGCCCCAGGAGCCTCCTCCTCTCCAGCACGTCAGACACAAAGTTAATAAGGTCTCCACTTCTTTGCCCCTGCTGGAGCTGTACAACAGGACAGGACCTGAATCTGCTGAAGAGGGCCTCATTAATGGGGCCAAAGTAAATACTGTCCTGTCATCCAGCCATAAAAGCTTAAGCATTTACAGGAGCCCCTCTCAAGCAGACACTAGCATCTCTCAGGGTGCTGCTGCAAATATGCCTGCAGATGGAACCCAACATTTATTTAAACATCTGAGTACACAAACCCTTTCTGTGTATTCCCGGACATCAGAGTCGAGCTGCAGGTCAGACAAAAGAGTTTCAACGTCAGAACAGAACCAACAGCCTAAAGATCAGTTTAGCTCTGATCTCTCTGTGAAGAACAATTCGAACCTAAAACCTCTCAGGCAGTCCAACTGTAGTGTAGAGAACAGTACGTTTAGACTTCAAACTGAAAGTTGTCCACCAAAACGAACTGTTCTGAGCATTAAAAGTAAAGTCCAGTGGAAGCCTGAACAGAAACTAGCCTTGAGTCAAAACCCAGTGTCTTCTGACACAAATGTGGCTCTGAAACAGTTTACGAGTCTAATTCCTCCAATGGCAACCATGTCCCGCTTTATAAATGCCACTAGCCAGGAGGACATGAAGAGCTCTGAAGATGACGGAAGACAAATCCCAGGTGAGCGTGGACATTCGGGTGGTATCTTACAGAGTGAGCAGCTGGCTTTGGAAAAGAACGTCAATTTACGTTCCAAATCCCAGACCCAAACACGGAGAACGTTCATAGAACTTCGATTGTCCTCATCTGGTTTCTTATCACCAGCTTTCAAGTGTAGAGATGAAGTGACTTCTAAAGACTTTCAAATCAAAATGGATCAAAGATTCCCATCCGAACCTTCTCCCGTCTCTGCGGACGATGCCATGCTCAGTGACCGACTACACTCCACTAAAAATGCTCACACAAGAAAAACGAATGGATCCAAATCTAGAAGTGCCATGGAGATAGGGGGGGCTTTCAGGCCCAGCACATCCAGGCAGAGCATGAAAAGGCGAAGCTTGTTCACAGACAACGGCCTGTCTGCAGACTGCAAACCCTTTTCTGTTCAGCATAAAATCAAATCCTTTGAAAGCCTGGCTAATGTTGACAAACCTCCAGCTAGAAGCAGTGATGTTCTTTTGTTTGCTCTGACATACTCCGCCCCACTCAAAAGGATTTCTGCTGACAGCAAGGGCCAAGAAGCAAGCACCAGCTCAGCTCCATCCACCTCACATCTCCTTGGTGAACACGGGCAGGGTGAGGATAAAACCTGCCTGGATGGTACCTCACAGCAGACACGGCTGCTGCAGCACAGGAAACGTGGCAGACTTCCCTCTAGAAGGATGCAGCAGCTTAGAGCTCTCAGCATGCCTGACTTAGAAAGATTGTGCCCAGATGACTTCAGAGGGTGTGAGACAGCTGTAACTAAAGCAGATGTGAGCATTCACTACGCGTCGTCTTCATCTGCAGTCCCAACTGGTGCTGCCGCTGCTGATGCTCAGCAGGGAGACATCAAACCACCTGGCTGGTCCATCAGGTCAGGAGATCACCACATTATCTCTAAGATTTCTTTGGTAGGGCTGTGGGTTCAGATGCTGGCTGCAGCCTTTCTGTCTGGAGCTTTACAAAGATACTAAAATTACCTTATTAGCTTTGCTACCAGTTATGTTAAACACTAGCTGACAACAAAGTTAATAACAGCATGTAAGTATTTAGCTAATACCAAAGCTAATTTTAAAGGGCTATTAGCTAATAACAATTACTAACACTCTAACCCTTTAGATTCCACTCCAAAAAATAACAAAAACAACAAAATATGTAAATTGCCTGCATTTTTTCATTTTGAACTGTAACGCCGGGGACACACCGGCCGCGAAGCGCTGCGAAAATGGGACCGCCTTCATTCGGCGCCCTTGTTAAGCTATTCTATAGACCACATGGGCCGCCGAATCGCCCCGCGAATCGCCTCGCGCCGGCACTCCAGCCCGCGCCGTGCAGCGATCATTTTGGCGTCGGCTCTATTTTTTTCGCGAGCTGCGGGTGAATCGCGTCAATTCTGGCAGGAAGTCAAACCTAGACATAAGAGGCAGGCCGGTAAAGTTAACAAAATAAAGCATTTCAAAATAAAATTCTGCAAAAGTTAAATGTGTTCGTAATCAGACACTTGCAGAAAAACCACACGAACACACACACACATACACACACATCGAACTTGTGTGCGTGTGTGACCACGTGAAGGGGTGTGTGGTTTTGGGTGTCTTTTCACCGGAGCAAACAGGACAGAGAGGCAGACAGTCTGCGGCAAGCAGTTAAGATGGATGACTTAAAATTAATTATGGAAGTTGAGAAACACGAGGAGCTGTACGCCCCCCGAAAAACACGATTATTTACGTACCCATTTAGGAAGAAACTGCTAGGATACAGCTGCAGAACTGGAGCGGGTTCCAAGAGATTCAACTGGCAGAAACAACTCATACCATAGGTTCACACACACACACACACACACACACACACACACACACACACACACACACACACACACACACACACACACTCAAACGTAGAGGAAAAGAGCTGAGAAAAGGCAGAGAGGAAATGGAGGACACCGAGTGTTTAAAAGAAAATTTACAGCTGAGCCGAGGCGCGCCTCGACTGGGGTGCGTCTGATCTGAACTGAGGAGCGGCGAGCAGCGGGCGAATTTCGTGAGCGATTCGCTTCTCGGCACTTCCGCGGCCGGTGTGTCCCCGGCGTAAGGATTATACAAGAATAATAATAATAATAACAATAACAATAATAATAAAAACAGTAATAATAATAATATATGCTAATAGTTTAATTTTCCATTGAAACTGTTCCATATCTTAGAATATTTTTGGTTTTCTCATTTTTGCTCCAGTTGCATTCGGTACCTGCATTGATCGGATTTAGGGGCCAAAACTCTCCACCAAAGGATTGGTCTGCCAGTTAGTGATAAATTAACTCGAGTAAAACTGAAATCTCAGATTTGTTTAGAGAAGCTGTTGGTATTGGTTCTGATCTGATCTCAGGCTGATGACTCTCTTTAAAAACAAACCTCTATGTTTTTAGATGACATACTACCCAGCTCAAAACCAAGTTGCCATCACAAAATAAGAAAGGTCACACACAGGTCACACATTTGCTTTGGCGTTTCGATAAGCTTCTTAAGATTTTTTTTCCATCCAGTTTTGCATTAATGCTTCACCAAGATCTTGCATTGATGATGCACTGAGAAAACAGAATTTTTTTGGGGGGGGGGAATATTATGTATTACCCAAAAAATAATCAAAAATGTGACAAAATACATTAGTTAATGAATAAAATTAAGAAAAATTTGTTAATTCTACCTATTTTATTTCATTAACAAATAGAACCCAATTGTAACAAGTAGAATTTACCTAAAAATCCTAAACTCTGCCAGATTATCTATTTTATTTAATGAACAAAAAGAACAATTGTACATGTTGGCCGGAGTATCTGTTAACAGTTCTGTGTTGTTATAGAGAGCCTAGGTCACGCCCATCTACTTTCGGAGCAAGGGGTCCCCAGAAGAAAGAAAACATGAATGCAAGTCAACGGGGCTAAAAATGCTATTTTCTAATTCTGTTTGTTATGTGCCACGGATTTCACATATGATGTCCGTGAATTTTAAAGAAGCATTTTAGTACCAAGAAAACTCTTATTTTAGAGTTGGGGGAAACATTATTTTAGGTTTTGTGTGAAAATAAGTACAGGACTACAAATGTGCATTGCCAAAGTGACGTCATCCCACCAGACACAGAGAAGAACAGAGGAAAAATGGCTGTAAGTATAGCAAACTGCAAATCCTTCCTTCAGGAGGAAAGAACCCACCATAAATCTGGCCATGTGGTAATTTTCAATTGAGGTACAACACAGTTGTAGTTGCAGAGCTGCCAACTCTCACGCATTGAGCGTGAGACACACGCATTTGACCCTTTTCACTCCAATCCTCCAATATCTCACGCTGATTAATCAACAGTCCGTGCCCCCCCAGGGGCGTGAAATTTCTCCCCACCCACCGCTCTGAAGTTGGCAGCCCTGTAGCTGCTACTTACCAAATGGCCAGACTTATGGTGGTTTTTTCCTCCTGAAGGAAGGATTTGAAGTTTGCTCAACTTTTCCCCGTTTTTCTCCGTGCCTGGTTTGATGACGTCACTTTCATGAAGCGCATTTGTAGTCCTGAACCAATTGTCACACAAAACCTAAAATAACATTTACCCCCGTTGGAAAATAAGCGTTTTCTTGGTATTAAAATATGTCTTTAAAGTTCACGGACATCATATGTGAAATCCATGGTATGAAACAAACAGCGTTTTTAACCCCATTGACTTGCATTCATTGTTTTCGTTCTTCCGGGGACTCATGAGACAACCAGAAGACGAGGAGACTTAAGCTCCCTATATGGGGTATAAATTACCTAAGCAGAATGGGTGCAATTTGTTACCTCAGTTGTATTGGGTAGGTTCTTCAAGTAGCTTTTTACAGTGTGGTAGAGTTTGACTGCTGCACAAAGTCTTCTCCAGCGCATCCCAAAGATTCTCAATGAGGTTAAGATCTGGAATCTGTGGTGGCCAATCCATGTGTGAAAATGACGTCTCATGCTCCCTGAACCACTCTTCCACTATTTGAGCCCGACGAATTCTGGCATTGTCATCTTGGAAAGTGCCCGTGCCATCAGGGAAGATGGAATAATCTGGTCATTCAGGATATTCAGGTAGTCAGCTGACCTCATTCTTGGAGCACATCCCATTGCTGAACCTAGGCCTGACCGCCTGCAGCAACCCCAGATCATAGCACTGCCCCACAGGCTTGTACAGTAGGCACTAGGCATGATGGGTGCATCACTTCACCTGCCTCTCTTCTTACCCTGATGCACCGTCACTCTGGAACAGGGTCCATCTGGACTCATCAGACCAGTTTCTAATAAATTGTTGGACAATTCTGAACCCAGTTTTAGTCGTTTCTGCATCTCCTTAGATGTTTGCTGTGCTTGGTGCATGCCAGTGACCGGACCCTTCTCACACAGACCACGACCAAAAGTTGTTTCTTTTCACATGGTTGTTTAAGAAATGAGAAGCAGCTCATTGCATCAGTTGGGTTAAATAAGTTGTTGCAGCAGAAAGATCATCGCCCTGCAGTAATTCTCCAATAGGAGGCTCCTACCTGTTTGCTTAGTTTCATCCAGGTGGGGGATTGGTTTTTGGGCCGGGCAGGAATGTGGAAGCACAGCCGTGTTGTCTTTTACAGTAACACTCTGGTCTGTTTGATTCATGTTTTTTTGCAGACTGAAGAATTTGGTTTCCTGTCCCATGAGTCAGCAGAAGCTGCAGACGCTGCTGTCCTCCCAGAACTCCAGATCCTATGTGTCAAGTCTGCTTGATGAGACCAAGATCTCACAGGTGAGGTCACAATACCGAAGCCTCTCTTCAATTTTAATGGCATAAATATATAGAAAGAAAGAAAGTGTGGTTAATTTTCATACTGAGCTGATCCTGTATCTTGGAGTGGTATGAATCAGTGGTGACAAAGTTTAAGTTAAAAATGATAACAGGTTTATTACAATCTAGTCCAGGTAAATACAAGCATCGGTGCAACGGTGAAGAGCCATGCAGCCCTAAAGTGGTTCTGCCTTTCTGCATATAACTCTACAACAGCATTCCTAAAAAGTCCTCATTTGGTGAAGGCACATTCCTAAACCTGCTGCAGCAACCTGCAAAATGTTATTGTAGGAAGATGGAGTCTCCACAAAGTCGCCTTTGTAATTTCTTGACAACAGCTCCAGCTGCCTCGCCGCAGCCTCTCAGGTGGGATTTCTCCTTCGAGGCTCCAAATGAATAAGAAACACATTATTATTATGCTGCAGTTATTACAACATTTTACAATATTGCATGATATTTTTTATGTACAGATTAATTGTTTAAAGCTCACAAGCAGACACTACATTCTCCCCTTTGGGGTTAATAAAGTCCCGAAAGACATAAACTGTTTGTAAAAATGTTCCTGAACCATCTGTGGGCTAGAAACTAAAGCATCACACTTTTCTAACTTTTCTTTTAAACAATCATACAAAAAGACACAGAATGGAGATAAGTATAAACAACGAGTGTGATGGCTGCGCAGTGGCGCAGTGGTTAGAGCTGTTGCCTTGCAGTAAGACGGTCCTGGGTTCGCTTCCCGGCCTGGGATCTTTCTGCATGGAGTTTGCATGTTCTCCCTGTGCATGCGTGGGTTCTCTCCGGGTTCTCCGGCTTCCTTCCACAGTCCAAAAACATGACTGTTAGGTTGATTGGTCTGTCTAAAGTGTCCTCAGGTGTGTGTGTGTGTGTGTGTGTGTGTGTGTGTGTGATTGTTTGTCCTGTGTGTCTCTGTGTTGCCCTGCGATGGACTGGCTCTCTGTCCAGGGAGTACCCCGCCTGATTGCCTGTTGACCACTGGAGATAGGCGCCAGATCTTGCAAGATGGAAATCCTTACCGATATCACTCATGGGGAGAGTTGCTACAATGATGGTCTTACCCAGAATAAATTACTTATTTTCAATTATCCCAAACAAACCACCAGCTGACTGGTTTAAATCTCTGGACTCCTCAATTACCAAATTCCTTTGGCAGGATAAACCTCCACGAATTAACTTAAAAACGCTTTAGAAGACCAAAGACAGAGGAGGACAGGATTTACCCAACTTTTATTATTATTTCTTAGCCAACAGGCTGCAATATATACCAAGATGGTTGCAAGATAACCCGCTAGATGAGTCCTGGTTAGATATAGAACAGACACTTTGCAATACGATAGAGCTTTCAGACTTACCATTTATTAGCTCAAGCGTAAGAAAACATGAAAGCTTCAAAAGTATTAGTATCAGCACCTCTCTGACAGCATGGTGGGAGTATCTTAAAATGACAGAGTCTTCACTAGTACCATGCAGACGCACACCTATCTGGAATAATCCTGACATTTTGCAAAATAACAAAATGATGAACCTTCCGGACTGGAAAAACAAAGGAATCCTATACCTGGAACATATATATGAAGGATTGGACTTCATCCCATTTAATGGAATAGTCTCCCAATTTGGAATGGATAAGAATAGCTTTTAAGATCACCAAATTTAATGTGTAGTCAAACAAAAATTTAAGCTCAATAAAATAGAATTACAAACACCACCAAGGGTATTAGACTTCTATAATCTCAAACCCCCCAAACTACTGTCTAAAGTATATAAGACACTGTCCAAAATAGACGATAGAATAGTAATCCCTATTGAAAAATGGGAGGTGGATCTATCAGTCAGCTTTGACCAGAACTTCTGGTCCCAAACTTGTTTAAAAACTTTTAAAATGATCAGACACTCCAATTTACAATTATTCAGTACAAAATTCTGCACAGAGTACACTATACAGGTCATCGGATGTTCAAGATGGGGTTTGTGTCATCTGACACCTGTACACACTGCACAAACAACATCCCTGACAATTACATTCATGCACTGTGGTCCTGTCCACCTGTCCAGGAATTTTGGGGTAGAGTGTGTGAAGACCTGTCAAAGTCTCTGAAATGTCATATCCCAACGTCCCCCTCTCTTTGTTTACTGGGAAACCTGGACGATGTCCCGACTGAAACATCTGTGGTTCACGTGGTTCTGACTGCCATATGCATCGCTAAGAAAACGTATCCTCTTGAATTGGAAAAATAGAGAAAATCTGCATTAACCAGTATAGAAATCTTTTGTTAGATCATATTACACTTGATATAGCCTCTGCTTCCACTTCAAATCAATCTCTCTGGGCTCCTTTGATCGGTTCCATCACATAGCGAGGGTGGGGGGCCATTGATGTTGTCTTGCGGGATGGTGTGGGTGGGGGGCTGTGGGGTCTGAGTTTGGAGTATCCAGATGTTCCCTGGAGGTGGGTTCACTGGGGGTGTCTGGGACTGGGGGGCCGTTGCCCCCCTCTGGAGGTGCTTGGGTTGCCTCGGGG
>SSNQ01000108.1:324532-346415 GCA_006942095.1 Nothobranchius kuhntae
ACGTAAGGCCACGGCGGTACGCCTGACTTCGCCGCGCCGCCACAGCCCCGCCCTCTGCCGAAAACTCCCATAAAGTGACGCCAAGCAACCCCCACTTGTCTTGAGTTACCAGCTACAAATTCGTGGTGATTAAGTGAAATGGGGCAATTTGGGACCTTTCACAGTAAAACTTGATCTTTTTGGTCCTGAGGGGGCGTGGCTTGTGTGATGTCATCATCCGACCATTCAATTTACTTTGTGGGTGGATGACAAATGACCACAGAACGTTTGGTAACTCTATTTCATTCAGTTATGAAGTTATAGCAATTTAAATATTTTTGGCGAGTAGTCAAACTTTGAGGCCTGGCCCCGCCCCTTCAACATATATGAAAACTCAGAATCCTCGTCTCATTTTGTTCGCCCATCCCTTCTGAGCAATTTTACACAAATTTTGAGACGATCGTGCGAAAAATGATCGAGCAATCCAATCAGAAACGGACCCTAAAAACGGCAAAAACTGCAAAAAATCGCCATTTCAACCCAAAATGGCCAACTTCCTGTTTGATATTGACCATGGTTGCAAGAGACTTTTCTGTGCGGACTGTTGAGTACTACAAGTGTACCAAATTTCATAACTGCACGATAAACTAAGCTTTATGGGGAGGGGTTTTTTTTTCACTTTGTAAGGGGCGCTGTTCAGCCATTTTCTGTGCGATTTTTTTGGGACCTTTAAAATATCAAATTTTTCACCAGGCCTGACAAGTTTGCAAAATATTGTGAGTTTGGGGGTATGATAAGGTCCCCAAAAAGCTATTCAAAGCGGCACCGGAATAATAAATAAAGAATAATAAACAGAGCAAAAAACAAGAGGCCTTCGCAGCGCTTTCGCTGCTCGGGCCTAAAAATAAAAAAATTGTAAAAATATAAAAAAGCATTTCGAAAATGTTTAAAATATATTTAAAATGAGCAAGAATAAGCTATTGCGATTTAAAAGAAAAAATGTTAAGAAAAAGAGAGAGTGAATAGGAAAGAGGGAAATCAGTGGATCTGAGGAAGGTGGAATAGGTGGGGAGAGCAGAATAAAGAGAGAGAGGTGAAGAAGGTCATACAAAAGCCAGCTTGAACAAGTGAGTCTTCAGCTGCTTTTAAAAGGAGACCACTGAGTCCACTGATCTCAGGCTCAGGGGGAGAGAGGTCCAGAGTCTGGGGGCCACAGCAGCAGATGATCTGTCACCTTTGACCTTTAGCCTGGTGCTGCACAACCAGTAGGCTTTGATCACTGGACCTCAGGGATCTGCTGGGGGTGTAGGGACTAAGAAGATCACCAATGTAAGATGGTGCTTGTCCATGTAAGGCCCTATAGACCAGAACCAGGATCTTGAAATGAACCCTGAAGTTGACTGGCAGCCAGTGAAGCTGGAGGAGAAGTGGGGTGATGTGGGTGTGTTTGGAGGACTTGGTCAGAAGCCGAGCACAGGCGTTCTGAACCACCTGTAGACGGTTCAGGGAGGTTCTGCTCAGAAAAGAGAGTTACAGTAGTCTAAGCGTGAGGAGATGAAGGTGTGGAGAACTGTCTCAAGTTCAGAGCGGGACAGAATGGGACTCAGCTTAGTAATGTTCCTGAGATGGAAGAAGGAAGAGCCAACAAGAGAACTGACATGAGAATCCAGGGCCCTAACCATAGGCCCTATCAAATAAAAAAGTTTTAAGCCTGTTCTTTAAAAGTAGACAAGGTGTCTGCCTCACAAATTAAAGCTGGGAGCTGGTTCCACAAGAGAGGAGCCTGATAGCTAAAAGATCTGCCTCCCATAATAGTCTTATATATTCTAGAATATACAATAGAATACCAGTAAACCTGCAGTCTGAGAGTGAATTGCTCTTTTAGCACTTGGAGTTGTTAACATGTTGAACAATTAGATCACTGATGTATGATGGAGCTGGTTTATGTGAGAAGGAGGATCTTAAAATCTATTCAGAATTCAACAAGCAGCCAATGTAGGGAAGCTAAAACAGGACAGATGTGATCTGTCTTTTTAGTTCTTTTTAGTTTAACTGCAGCATTTTCTACATGCTGAAGACTTTTGACTACATTATGTGGACTCCCTGATAGTAATGAATTACAGTAATCCAGTTTTTAGGTAATACTAATCACTAAATATTAACCACTTGAGTGGGTATCCTATGTGGAATGTAAAATGATGACATGCCAAAGTGAAATGAAATGAAAACCTTGTAACTTCTATAAGAATGTGATTAATAAAGAAATCAGTCAGGTCTGCTGATCACAATCAACAGCGGAATTCATTTGTTTGTTTGTTTTGTTTTGTTTTTTCTCTTTGTTCTCATTGTGATCTCTGTAGGAGACCTTAAACACCATCCTTGTTGTCCTGAATAAAGAAGAAGGTTCAGGACTGGGTTTTAGTGTCTCAGGTGGTGTCGACCTTGAACAGAAAAACATATCTGTAAGTATGCCCTGCAGGAACCTGGAACAAGACTTTATTCACATTAGCATCACTCAGTCAGTACGGTTTCATACGGTTACATGCACACTGACCAACATCTACGTCGATCCAGGTCATTGTAATAAGCTGGGAGTGTTTATTCTTGTTTACATGTGCATTAGAAAAGTAGCTTCTCAAATAAAGTTAGTTCCACTCTGGTACAGTAGGTGGCGACATGCCCCTTTTCTTCCGGTTAGCTTATAGCAACACAAGCAGTAAACAGAGGCTGGCCAGAGTGAAGCAGATGGAATTGATAACAGTAAATGCATAATGGCTGAAGGAATGCACAACAACAATGCCACAGCACAGCTTACTGGGTACCTACTGTCCTGTTTTATGGTGTTACGGTGTTTCTTTGTGGCAATGGTCTTGTCAGAAGATCGCTTCTATGGTCTCGTCGAGTGTCCAACCTGAATTAGCTCGGCTGATGCGTTTACATGCAGAGTGTATTCAGATTGCTACCACGTCATCTGGGTGCTTCAGCTCGATTAGAACCAGTTCACTTTTAGCCAGACTAATGCGTTTATATGCATTCATTTTTTTAAATGTGAGTCTTTTAAGGGCAATACTTCAGTTTTCTGGTGTGCATGTAAACACACTACTGTGTGTCCAAATGCCAACACAAGAAACAAATGCCCTAGTGGCAGCGTGGGGGAGAGAGATAGGATGAGCGACGTGGGGGAGCAGCGGGAATGGCACCAAGTTCAGCTGAGGGTGCACGGCTGAGCTCACCTTGTAATCACAGCTCCTCTCCTTCATACAGAGAGCAGCTGGATGGAGAGGTGAGGAGAGGACTGGGGCCTCGTTTGCTAGTCCTGTCCCGTAGAGATCCATGCAATTTGAACTAACTCCCGTTCAGCATTAGCCAATAGCATTAGACATCCGCTTACAGACAGATGTCATTTACAGAGCTTCCACAAGTGTTTGAGGTTAGATGCAGGTGGTGTTGGGTTATTTTTAAATTCCTTAACCCTTAAACCTGAAATGAACACACACAAAGAGGAGGGAGGTCGTTTTACACTGTATGGCCAGAACAGCGGAGGGAAGACATGGCACAAGCCCCTCCGGGTCTCCGCCATACTTCTCTGCCCCTCTCTGTCCCACAGTAAGTTTTATTGAAAGACAGGATGAAGAAGGCGGGGTCGTCTCGAGTTACAGAGTTACAGGCTCGTCTCCTAGGATACCAAGCACTTACAAACAACGCACACACGTCACATTCCTAAACTGCTCCGTAGACATTCAGGTGGAAAGCTGTTTAACGTAGGGAGTAAAAACAATGTCACAACTCCCTCATGCAAAACCAGGTGCATTCAGTCAACATTCTATTTCCCATGGGAGTGTAACCCGATAACACAGAACAGCATGATCTGAGGAAGATCGTTGTCCTCCCTGTTGAGACGGGAGGACTGGCACAAGATAACCCCTGCATTTAATGAAGCAACAGGTGTTTTACTTAAAAAGGCAGTTATGATTTTTAAGCAGTAATGTCAACGAAAACCACTTTTTCCCTATCAGGTGGGCTGGTCCTCCCTCAGAAAAATTCTAATGAAGTAGATAATGTGCTGTTTTCTGCATTCCAGTGCATTTTAACAGGTTTTTGATTTACAATTATATAATTATTTGCAGACAGATTTTTTTGATGTATGAGGGCCTAAGCCCCACAGAGCAGCTGACCTTCCCAGAAACTCGATTTATGTTATAAAAACAGAGCACGTGCTTTGTAAACTAAACAAATGTAGGAAATGTATTAACACAATGGCCAAGGCTGTTTTTTTATTATCACTCCTACTGTGAGTAGAAAAATAGTAATAGATGTACTTGTGTGTCCAGGTTCACAGAGTCTTCACCAAAGGTGCATCCAGCTCTGATGCCACCATCCAGAGAGGTGATATCATCTTATCTATAAATGGCACCAGGCTGGAGGGTAAATCCCATGCAGAGGTGGTGGCATGCCTTCATCAAGCCAGGTTCTCCACTCAAGCCTTAGTAGTCCTCTGGAGAAGCGAGGACAGAAACCAGTTCCTCTGATGGACAAATCACCCCACCCAGTGGTGTGTTTAAAGCCAACATCTGTAACATCAGCCCCACTTGGACAGCTGGAAGCAGTGAGATGTGTTTGCACAGATCTGAACATTGAACAGGCTAATGCTAAAGCTAATGTGTGGTTCTGAGGCAGAGAGTCGGAATCACTCAGCTGTCCCTGATACCATCTGAATTATTTAGGATCAAGGAAACTGACATTAATGTTAGCATTAAAGTTTATAAAATGTGTGCGTGCGAGCGTCTGCAGAGGATCTGAGTGTAGGGAGAAAGTTTATCACCACTGATCTGTGATGCTCACTGTTTAACAGACTTCCTAATATCTGCAATCTGTTTTATAATTCACTTTATTTATGGAGCACCAAATCACGGCAGACTCATCTCAAACATTCCAGAACCGGTCAGGGGCCTCATTCATCAAGCTAGCTTACGCACAAAACGGGGTCGGAAAACTGCGTAAGCAACTTTCCACGCAAACTTTGAGATTTATGAAAGAAAACTTATCGGAAAAATGTGCACAACTTTAAGCTGACTAAGGGCCTGGCTTACGCACATGCTGGACGTGGAGAGCACCTGCAGTGCTGCTGCTGAGAAGATACAATTATGAAATCCTGCAGCATTATCACTTGTACCGCTTTGTTTTCACACAGACAAGACCCCCCCCCACACACACACACACACACACGCACACATGCGTGCACACTCACACGCACGCGCGCACACACACAGCCTGAAGCGCAGAATATCAGCAGGGGGACAGATTGAGACAGAACATCATGTGTGTGTGACAGTGTGTGTCCTGTCACTGTGACCCGATTGATAATGCGCCCTGGCTGCTTGAACAGGGGCGATCTCTGGCTGACTGGTTAGCACGCGTGACTTTTACCCAGGAGTCTGGGGATCGAATCCTGATCTGATCATTTTTTTTATATCCGCCACAGATCTCTCTGAAGAAGTCGGCATTGACGGCTTCAGCAACGCTGTGCCACTCCGTGGATTTTCTCTTATTTGTTTTGCAAAAGCACTTCCTTTCATGTCTCCACCTCACCCACAGGTACCTCAACTTCTGCTTGTGAAATAGCGCTTCCTTGATCTGCCTTGATCTGCGGTCATGATCGAAATGCTGCAACAAGCCGGCTTATGATAAATGAGACCCCTGGTCATTAAGCCAGTCAGTAAAAAATTTTCTACATAAGGAACCCAGCAAATTGCATCAAGTCACTGACTAGTGTCAGTGACTATACAGCAATCCTCATACCAAGCAAGCATGCAGCGACAGTGGAGAGGAAAACTCCCTTTTAACAGGAAGAAACCTCCAGAGAATCCTGGCTCAGTATAAGCAGCCATCCTCCACGACTCACTGGGGATGGAGAAGACAGAGCAGACACACACACACACACACACACACACACACACACACACACACACACACACACACACACACACACACACACCAAGTAGTGGTTCTATGGCTGCATACATTGCAATTTCTGTGTTGTTATTCTATTTCTGAACAAAATAAATTTCATTCCCATATATTCCCGTTAAACGTGGCCTACCCAATTCTTTAGATCCTCTTCTAAACTGCCTAGAAGAGGTTAAAACCTGGATGTCTGCAAATTTTTACATTTTAATAATGACAAGACTGAGGTCATGCTTTGTAGTCCTAGTGTGTCCAATGGGCCAAGGTCTGCTGACCTTGGTCCTATTTTTGAAACCTGTAGCGACCAGTCTGGGAGTCCGGCTTGACAGTGACCTGCTTCTGGAAAAGCAAATCAGTGCCGTCACCAAAGCCAGTTTTTATCAGTTAAGGAGGATCGCCAAGGTTAAGCGTCTGCTCTCGAGTCATGACTTTGAGACGGTGATTCACGAGTTTATTACATCACACCTTGACTATTGCAACGCACTGTACCTTGGTCTTCCTCAGTCTCACCTCTCCCGTCTTCAAATGGTGCAAAATGCAGCAGCACGCCTATTGACGGGTTCGAGAAAGAGGGAGCACATCACCCCAATTTTAGCTTCGCTGCACTGGCTGCCTGTGGATTTTAGGGTCCAGTACAAGGTTCTTTTATTGGCTTTTAAAGCTGTACATGGCCTTGCTCTGCAGTATCTGTGTGAGCTTTTAGTTACTCACTCCCCGTCTCGGTCACTGAGGTCAGCCGACCAGTTTCTCCTGGAGGTGCCGAGAACAAAGAGAAAGCTCAGGGGTGATAAAGCTTTCTCAGTAGCAGCTCCAAGGCTGTGGAATGCACTCCCAATCCAGATTAGGATGGTTTAGTCACTGTCGGGTTTTAAATCGCTTTTAAAGACTCATCTGTTCTCAGTTGCTTTTAATTCAGTTTGGGAATGCATCTGTTTTAGTAGCTTTTATGTCAGTTTGATATGTTTGTTTTTGTCACGTTTTTACTTTGTGATGAACTTTTTATCTTGTTTTTAGAATTTTATGGAACTTCTGTTATTTTTGGCTTATTAAGCGCTTTGGTCAGCTTTTGTGCTGTTGTAAAGTGCTTTATAAATAAAGTTGACTTGACTTGACATTGTCTTTATCCTAGTGAATCTATAATTAACTAAACAGGTAAACTAGTAGTGGCACATTCCGTGTCAAAGAAAGTAAAATGCTAACAGGAGAGTGAGAATGTTAAGTGGTTATCAGCAGTGTGCTAGCCAATCCTATCATGTAAGATAGCTGTCAAAAAGGTGTGTTCAGGATTCTAAAATTTGTATTCATATTTTATTTTCAATAAGTATTGTTCACAAAATTCTCCTGTCATATTTGTGAGTATGAAAATTGTGAACTTCAGCATTTTTTAAATGTAAGTATGAATCTAAAAGCTTTGAGTGAAAATACTTGTGAATACAAATCAAATTTCCGTGAAAATTTTCTGGCTGTGACATGAATTTAGTTTGTGGGCCCAACAATAAACATACTTGTGAAGGTTAGAAATGTTTTAGGTGAGTACGAATCTAAAAGTTGTGAATGAAAATTCTTGTGAATACAACTCAAATTTTTGTGACTTTGAAAATTTTCTGCCTGTGGATACGAATTCAGTTTGTGGGTAAGAAAATACCACTGACATGACATCACTAGGATAATTAAATCAAATCCCCACATCACCCCACCACTCATGAATGCAAAGGCAGCAGTGTGACCTGTAACTGTTTTAGTTACTGATCTGCAGTTATTCATTCTGACATTTTATCATTAATAACTCTTAATTACAGTGGCGGTTGGTGAAAAATATTTTTGGTGGGGCTGTGCTATTTTTTTTTAACAAACTTGTGCTTTCTGAGCTTTGTGCACAACTTCACTATTTCCTGAATTAAGCACAGCTCTTTTATTTCCTGTCTTACATCATTGGACAAAGGGATTAATCCACGTGTGTCTGACTATTGGCACGCTGCCTTGCGGACCAAGGTTGAAAAATACTGCATTAAATTGCACATAAAATAACATGACCATATATGGTCCACATCCACATTACTGTTTGTGAAACTAACATACTGGAGAATTTCATCACAATAATATTAAATAAACAAGTATGTACCTGATCTTTTGCATGCTGTTGGTGAAGCTCTGGATGACCCCTGTGATGGAGACAGAGTCAATGTTCCTCTTCTGCAGCTGGTTGAACAGCATGTCCACATGTGGCATGATCTTGTGACACAATGCCAGCAGAAAGCCGAAATCTTCTTCCTCCAGCATTCTCACAAAGCCTCCTGCCTCTCTCTCAGTGANCAGGATTCTAAAATTTGTATTCATATTTTATTTTCAATAAGTATTGTTCACAAAATTATCCTGTCATATTTGTGAGTATGAAAATTGTGAACTTCAGCATTTTTTAAATGTGAGTATGAATCTAAAAGCTTTGAGTGAAAATACTTTGAATACAAATCAAATTTCCGTGAAAATTTTCTGGCTGTGACATGAATTTAGTTTGTGGGCCCAACAATAAACATACTTGTGAAGGTTAGAAATGTTTTAGGTGAGTACGAATCTAAAAGTTGTGAATGAAAATTCTTGTGAATACAACTCAAATTTTTGTGACTTTGAAAATTTTCTGCCTGTGGATACGAATTCAGTTTGTGGGTAAGAAAATACCACTGACATGACATCACTAGGATAATTAAATCAAATCCCCACATCACCCCACCACTCATGAATGCAAAGGCAGCAGTGTGACCTGTAACTGTTTTAGTTACTGATCTGCAGTTATTCATTCTGACATTTTATCATTAATAACTCTTAATTACAGTGGTGGTTGGTGAAAAATATTTTTGGTGGGGCTGTGCTTTTTTTTTTTTTTAAACAAACTTGTGCTTTCTGAGCTTTGTGCACAACTTCACTATTTCGTGAATTAAGCACAGCTCTTTTTTTTCCTGTCTTACATCATTGGACAAAGGGATTAATCCAGGTGTGTCTGACTATTGGCACACTGCCTTGCGGACCAAGGCTGAAAAATACTGCATTAAATTGCACATAAAATAACATGACCATATATGGTCCACATCCACATTACTGTTTGAGAAACTAACATACTGGAGAATTTCATCACAATAATATTAAATAAACAAGTATGTACCTGATCTTTTGCATGCTGTTGGTGAAGCTCTGGATGACCCCTGTGATGGAGACAGAGTCAATGTTCCTCTTCTGCAGCAGGTTGAACAGCATGTCCACATGTGGCATGATCTTGTGAAACAATGCCAGCAGAAAGCCGAAATCTTCTTCCTCCAGCATTCTCACAAAGCCTCCTGCCTCTCTCTCAGTGACTGGATCAAAGTCATCCGAGTCTCTGATCATCTGGAAACATCTGAGGAGGTCATCCTTGTTCTCATACACTGTGCTGACATCTCTCTCTTGGACAAAATGTGCCAGTTCTGATCCACTTCTTCATTGTGTTTCTTCACTGCAAGCCTGCGTCCCTCGTCTCGAGCTGCATGGCAATGTTAGCTCTGCCTAGCATAGCTAGCTTCACCGTGTTGTCCATGTGTGCCCGGGATAACTCATGTTTCTTCACCTTCTCAGAAAAATGTTTCATGTCCATAACTCCTGACTCAATCCATGCCTCATCTGTCACAGTCGTTTGGAAAGCAAAATAACGCATTAGCGTGATTGCATCCAGCTAGCCAAGCCTTCCCAGAAGCCTCGTGTGTACAGTTTACCTCTCTCCTCCTCCTGCTGGCTTATCTTTACGTCGGGCTGATCTGGTCCAAGCTCTTTGACATTAAGTTTTTCCACCATAGTTCTCCTCTCGAACGGATACTGGAGAAGAGACCGAACTGAATTCAGTGGCTGCTGAGATCCGGTATCCATGCTGCTGCTGGTTGTAGGCGCACTGGCGTCCATGTCTATTACGTCTGCGTCACGACCGTCACGAGTCACAACCAAAAACGTGCTGGAGTAGTCGAGAATCTCCGAGTTCTACCGAACACCAACGAAGGCCTTTGGCGGTAGCTCTATCACCCATCATGCTTCTGAAACAACGTCGACGCTGATTGGATACATTCCCATTCCTACCCTTTGATTTTCTTGTCAGCAATTGGACGACTGGTCTCGTCCTGTTTGGGCGATTGAAACACAGCCCCCAGCCTCCACCGCTCGGCAGAGACCGGCAGAGACCAATATAGAAATATATACATATATGATTTATTTTTGTTACAAAACACACAATTAACTTAGAATATGTGATTATTGTTAATTTATTTATTTATTTTTTTAAATAAAAATTAAAAACACTGGGGAAACTGGGAGGGTGGCGCCCTATCGCCCTCTACTGGCCAGCCGCCACTGCTTAATTACCTGTTCTGTCTTCAAGTAAAAATTCTAATCCCAGCTTGACCTCAGATGATGAGTTATTGATATTAAACAGATGCAAATGAACAAACCTGCAGTAAATACCAACTATGTAAAGGTTCTGTTGTTCAGACGTCCTGATTCACCTCTGGTTTTTCTGGAGGACACGTCATGTGTGATCTGAGTAACTTGCTTCATCAGGTTATAGAAGTCAGCATCAGATGGTTTAACTGAAAAAAATGGAAGAAATAATTACACATTACACATTCTTACCACTGGACTACCAAGTCATTTCATTTCAGTTCAAGTTTATTTATATAGCGCCAAATCACGACAAGAGTCGTCTCAAGGAACTTCACATAATAAACATTCCAATACAGGTCAGTTCATTAAGCCAATCAGTAAAACGTTTCCTATATAAGGAACCCAACAAATTGCATCAAGTCACTGACTAGTGTCAGAGTGTTTACAGCAATCCTCATACTAAGCAAGCAGAAAGCGACAGTGGAGAGGAAAACTCCCTTTTAACAGGAAGAAATCTCCAGAGAATCCTGGCTCACACACACACACATGCATACATCAACACCAGCCCAACCACACACACATGCACCAACACACACAACATACGTATATGCCAAGTCTGCCGCTCTCGCCGGAGACAAGCGTGCTCTCAGTAGAGAGGCGTTCAGCTCCACCCCGAGAAACGCAATCGACTGGGATGGAAGGATGGAGCTCTTCTCCCAGTTTATGGAAAACCCCAGGATTGACAGATGCTCTATTAACTTCCTGGTTTGCCCTGACGCCTCGTCCTTGGACCGGGCGCATAGGAGCAGATCGTCCAGGTAAAAATAAAACCCTCATTCCCGCCGTGCGCAGTGGCTGCAGCGCTGTCTCCAGACACTTGGAGAAGGTGCGCGGGGCTAGCGAGTAGCCGAAAGGGAGACGATTGAACTGGTATTGAATGAGAAGCGCAGGAACTTCCGGTGCTTGGGAATTACCGGGATGTGGAAGTATGCGGTTTTCAGGTCTATTGATGTGAACCAGTCCCCGGAGCGCACGTATTTTAGGACTTGCCTCATTGTTAACATGCGGAAATGCATCACTGCTATGGAGCAGTTGAACAGGGAAAGGTCGAGAATTGGTCTCTTTCCTCCCGACTTCTTCGGTATTACGAAGTAGCGGGAGTAGAAGCCTGAGAGCTCTCGTCTGCGAGGGACTTGGGAAATTGCGTCCTTGGACAGAAGTTCCCGCAGCTCCAGGGCCTGAGATTGTTCCTGTGACGTGAACGTTGTCTCCACGATCCTGTTGAAGGGAGGAGGAGCGGACTGAAAATGGAGTGTGTGACCGTAATGAATGGTGTCCGATATCCATTTGCTCATGAGGCAAAGGCGGCGTCATTCTTGCGCGCGTTCCGACAGTGAACGCGTGTTCGAGGTCATGTGAACGACGTCTGAGGACTGGGTTCGCGCCCTTACCGCCGTCGCTCGCACCAGAGAACTGGGAGCAACCCATGGAGGGCTGTGCTCGAAAGGGCGAGTGTGAAACAGCTGGAAGAGGCTGATCCGCACCGCGAAGCGTGGAGTCCAAGGAAGAAGGAGAAGTGGGAGCCGGACCCGTGCACGGGGACGACAAAGTGCCAGTGGATGGAGCGGCGCGCCATGTCGCCGCGCGTGGTCGCGACAGCGCCCTGACATCCCGTCCCACCCAACGTTGTGGGGGAAGCGGGATGAGTTGGGCCTGGCCGGAGGCTGGGGCCGGTGCGCTAATGGAGCGCACCCTTACAGCTGGCCGTGTACTATGACGGACTGCAGGAACATGCAGATTTGTCGCAATACTTGGTGTGGGGAACATGTGTGGGGATTCGGCAGAGGATTCTGCAGAGAACTGTAGGATTGTGCTCTCAATGTGACGTTTTTTGGGTTTTATTTCAAAACCAAAATCATTCACAGAGTTAACATTACAGTCATAAGCACACACATTCCTCCCAACGAGTCGTTTTCGTGGTTGTTTTCGGCGAGGTTCCTGCGCCTGTGACTGCCAAGACGGCGTCTGCTGGCTCTTTCGGAACCATTGGCCGCCAATTCCCTGGTCCCGCTGAGGTGGAGCCGAAGCGGGAGGCTGGCTCCGCGGGGCGGGCAGTGCAGCTGGGCGCCTGAAGATTCCGCGCCGTTCGTCCCATCCTCTGGAGGAACGGCAGGAGTGCGAGGCTGACCGAGGATGGACCAGGTCTCGCACCGTGGCTGACAGTTCACCCGCCTTCTGAGCCCTCTCGATGACGCTCGTAAGATGGGACCAAACAGAACGTCAGAGGTGATGGGGCCTTCCAGCATCTCCCTGTGCAGGTGATCAGGAATGGAGGGCAGGGCCTTGAGCCACAAGGCCCGCTGGATAAGGGTCTGCCAGGCAGCAATGCGAGCAGAACCGGTGAGTACAGCAGCACACAGATTGAGAATGGCACCAGCAGTTTTAATAATGATGGTTTTTGACTCGTCAGGAACATCAAGCTCTTCCACCATTTTGGAAACGCCAAAGGCAAGAAGGGCGATGTTGTTTCCTGCAGCGCCGGTCTGGAAGGTGCACTGGTGTGCATGATCTGTCAGCCGCTTCAGCAGCTGGTCATGCTTAGAAGCGGGAACTGCTCATGGGCCAGCGAGGTGGTTCTTGGCGCCACACAGCGAGGCCAAGTCCGGCTCCAGTGGAGGAACGGATGGCCGGCCTAGGTCGGAGAAGCCCTCAACCTTGGTAATGGGCGCATATGTGGAAATTGGCGCCTTAAGCTTAGCAGGCTCGGAGAAGGCGGTGGACCAGCAGCTCATGGCAGCGGGGAAACGCGGCCAGACGGGGTCTGGACAGCGCGTCAGTGTTGACCCGAAAATTCCTGCCAAATCATCTGCCTCAGGCGAAGCCGGTTCTGGAACGGCTAGCCCCTTGCGGACCGCGGCCGTGGAGATGATGGCGGGCAGCTCCTGGAGCAGTGCTCTAACTGCTGGCAGGGAGGAGCTAGAAGCTACTGGGGCAGGAGGACCCGCTGAGCGAGGCTCGTCGACCAACGTGTTGTACAGGAGGGAAAAGGGTTTATGTAGCCAGCCTCGTCGTACTCCTCACGAGGCTCGTCAACCTCCGTGTCGTACAGGAGGGAAAAAGGGCTATGGCAGAGCGGCACAAAACGGGCACGAGGCCTGGGGGGTCAAGGTCAGGCCAGCGTGATAAGCCCCGAGACAAACCTCACACTTGGCGTGCAGGTCGCCGCTGGAGATGGAGCCCGTCTGGCAGGCCAGGCAGGTCCTGGCGTCGCTGGACATGGCTGGTGAGTTGAATGTTGTTTCTTCGATAATTTGCTCTTTAAATAAAGCTCTTAAGCTTGGCTTGGAGAGATAACGGAGGCGAACAGTGGAGTCGCTCCACTTATATACCCACAAGGGGTGCCCACCATTGGTGGGCATTCATTTAAGCTCTTCATGATTGGCTGATGCTGAGATCATCCTTCCAATAGCAGCTATCTTAAGGGCTAAGACTAGACGAAATAGAACCAAATATCAGCTAGCTTCTGTCTTCAGAGGGGGACCAGGCAGGGATGCCCATTCTCCCCCTCACTGTTTGCTGTCTTTACAGAACCACTAGCAGCAGCAATTAGGCAAACAACAGGTACTAAAGGCATAAAGTTTAAGAAAATAGAACATAAGATCAGTCTTTATGCAGATGATGTTTTACTCTTTCTCCAGAATTCTCAATCCTCTCTCTCTCCCAAGCAATAGAACTGATAAACTGTTTTTCAAGAGTTTCAGATTACTCTATAAACGCGTTAAAATCCACAGTTCTACCAATTAATTTCTCTTTTGTCATTTTGCTTAATACACAATTGGAGTCAGGGAATATCACATACCTGGGAATTAATGTCTCTCCCAAGCTGGCAGATCTAACCAAACTAAACTACATCCCACTTTTAAAGAACATGGAAGACGATCTTGCAAGATGGAAATCCTTACCAATATCACTCATGGGGAGGGTTGCTACAATTAATTTTAATTAATTTTCAATTATCTCAAACAAGCCACCAGCTGACTGGTTTAGATCTCTGGACTCCTCAATAACTAAATTCCTTTGGCAGGAAAAACCTCCACGAATTAGCTTAAAAACGCTTCAGAAGACCAAAGACGGAGGAGGACTGGATTTACCCAACTTTTATTATTATTTCTTAGCCAACAGGCTGCAATATATACCAAGATGGTTGCAAGATAACCCACTAGATGAGTCCTGGTTAGATATAGAACAGACACTTTGCAATACTATAGAGCTTTCAGACTTACCATTTATTAGCTCAAGCATAAGAAAACATGAAAGCTTCAAAAGTATTAGTATCAGCACCTCTCTGACATCTTAGGTGTGTTCTTGCTGTGTCGTATCTCTAATTCCATGCTGTAGTTCTTTTTTAAAACACAGAGCAGTTGTGTTGACCTGTTTTCGCGCTACGTTTCGTTTGCGGCTGCAAACTTCCTCAGGCTGACGGCGTCCCTTCTTAGAGTGACAGCGGGATGTCCCAAAGGTCCGCTCACCTGTTCACCGCTCAGTCGTCCTGATCTTCTACCTTCCTAGATTATCCAGCTGTAACCTGTTTCTGATCATGTCTTTAATCACCCGCTGTATTACTGGTTGCATCAGTCTCAGATGTCAAGGTGCTCAGGTGCTATTGGAACTACCTGTGTGTGTTTACCACCCAGCTTCAGCTCTTCTGTGGTTGGGTCTGACCCAAGTTAGTACATTTAAGTCCTCCATCAGGCTTGTGCCTCTTCTAGTTTCATTTTAAAGCATTTTATTTATTTATTTAACCATTACTAGATCACCAGCAACAGAAATGTTACTAAAAACACACAATTATGTGAAGCTGGAAAAATTAAACTACTGTGCAAAATTGCATTTATTTCTGTAATTTAACTAGACTGAGAGACCATTTAAAGGCTCGGGAACCTTTACAGGTGTTTCTATTTGCAATTTTAAATTTTAGCTGATTGGGGTCTTGTTAAATATCACACAGTGACCTTTTAATAGTCTAGATTAGTGTAATGTTTTTTGTTAGTAGTTCCTCCTGTTAAGTGCTTATTTATTAAAATTATTCAGGTTTATAAAAAACATTTTGACATACATTTTATTATGTTCCAGTCATTAGTCATTTATATTTCACTACTGTAGTCATTTATAGTAAATGAAGTAAGTTCAACTAACCCATTTTTCTTGCATTCTTTAATGAAAAAAGTAACTAATTAGTTATTTTTCTTGGTAATTAGTTACTTTTATAATCTCGTAACTCAGTTAGTAACTGAGTTACTTTTTTGACAAAGTAATTAGTAACTATAACTAATTACTTTTTAAAAGTAACTTTCGCAACACTGCTCATAAGTATGGACTTGGGCACGTTCAGCATATGTCTTAAGGCTGTGGTTGGCACTTAATGCACAGGGATTTATTATCGTGATTGTTCAGTAAAACAATGTTGATTTTATATTTCCTCATCAGGTTGATGCAGTGATAGTTTGCTCCTGGTTTATTGTTGTGTGTCCCTGTAGCGACATGAATGGCCTCATATTTGTGACCCAAAAGTCACTCTTCCCCGCTGGGTCAAGCTGTAACTTTTGTTCCACAGATTATCCATCAGGAGCCGGGATGTCTGCTAAACACCATCTTTTATCTGTCTGCTGTTCCGTCCCAAGATGAAGGACACTTCAAGATTTTAAAATAATAATCTTAATAAACTGTTTTTACTGTTTATTACAATCATATAATAATCATCATAAGTAATCATCATGGTTCAGTATAAACGTATTTAATTACTGAAATGACTTATTATTCTTTGAGTTAATAATAATTATTATTTATGATAATCAGTAATGTGTGATCAGTAACCAGAAGGTCATTGGCACGTGTACACCTCATGCAGGACTGAATCGAGAGTAAACGTTAACTTGCTCTCACATGTCTTTGCTCCATAAGAAAAAGCTTTCTGACGCTGAGAGGGTGTGTTCTGAGGTTTTGTTAAAACTAAAATCTCAGCAGCTCAAGTCCAGTTCTTGAACCAACCAGAGGACGAGGGACGGCTGCCTGATTCCTCAATAAGCGTTCTGTCATGCCGATAGAATTGCTCAGAATAAACGCACCTGTAACCAGCTGACGCAAAACTCCTTCAGAGTTATTGATTTTGAGATGCAAATAGTTTCATCAGTCGTTGTGACCCCGGAGACATCTCAGGACCGATTTGAGTTGCACCGAGGTCCCTCTACCAACCTCGTACCCGGAGGACATCATCTCCACCTGACATCTCAGATCCACAGAGGGTCTCCTGAACTGGGTGAGGTAGACACTGTCCGACAGATGGCGTCTGATGCTGTTCTCTCTAAGAAACCGTAAGTTAGCTGCAAAACAATATTTTTCACCCAGAACGCTTTCTCTCTCTGAAAGAAATCTTCTGAGATATCATCCTCGCATCCAAACCTCGCATTTCATTTTAGCTTTCCATCCAGACACAGGTAAAGCTTTTAATAGCAAGTTTAATATCAAGCTGTTATCAAATTGTCATTTCAAATTGCCATCTTTAAAACTGTTATTAATAAATTCTTAACTTTTTAAACCTGACTCTTCTTTGAAATGAAACACAGAATGGTGTATATTTGGTTATTGAATTAGCAAAGATTCCTTTAAGTCTTCTGTTTAATAAATAAACTTTGCTGTAAAATTTAATTATCTTAAATTAAACATTAATCTTTGGATTAAAATATAAACCAAGACAGTTAGTGTATGAACTTCTATTGATTGTATTCATGTCCTAAATATTTATGCATAATATAACTTCATATGTGTCCGATCTTTTCTCAGGATCTAACCAAACTGATAGCAGTGTTAAATCCTAGTATGTAGATGTGCCCACGCTACATCCCTTTTCTCTTTTCTTCTTTCTCCTTCTGCAGGTCTAGAAGCAGACTCTTGCTCATCATTGATTGTTTATTTTTGTATTTTGCATAATGCCCATGAAGACACGCGATGGAGACTGGCAGGGCAGAGTCTCAGCTCAGGTCAGGACAGAACTGGAAAATCTCCACAGTTCACCATCCTGAGTTGTTGTAGAGCAGCTCAGTATATCTTGTGGAGTTTTGTTATTATGAAGAACCGGAGAATGATGGAATGGGGCATCAGAGACTTTTGAACACACTCCTGCAAGGAAAAAAGTTGATTTTGTTTTTTACTATAACACGGATTATTACAACCTTAAACCGGTAAATGTAAGACTTATTCAATGCTTTTAACTTAGTGAAATTAGCTTTGTTCCTTTTTATGCAGAATTTGCAAATATTAAAATTACTAATGATCACTTAATGGCTGCTGACTCTGCCTAATCACCATCCTCATTCTCCTTGATCTCAGTGCTGCATTCAGCACCATTTGCCACTCCACTTTACTGATCAGATTATCATCAATAGGAAATTCTGGTATCCTGTTTAGCTGGTTTAAATTTTATCTCACTGACAGGTCTTAAGTCATTGCCTGGCCTACCAAACAGCTCCTCCGTTTAATTCTGCACAGAGAAAGAGTCTGGGAACTCTCCTATTCAAATAGCCCCACCCCATGAGAATTCTAATCGAGCCAATCAGCGCTGCGTATCGTACGTCTGTCATGAGCCGGGGTGAGTACTCCTGTTTTCATAACCATCTGTGAGTCTCTTTCCAGGAGAGGGAGTGGCCCAGCTGTTCCTGATCAGCAATCAGCGGGGTGCCTTCCTATTTAAGGTGGATGGTGGACACACTTCGACGCCGGAAGATTGCCTCAGTTTTGGCAGTAACCAGCCACTCGTGTTACCTCTAGTGTTCTTAGGATAAATGTTATTCGTAGTGTTTTGCTCTTATATTGGATCTACCCTTCCTCAGGATTCCTGTCGACCTCATTGGATACTGACCTCTACTCCAGGATTCGGATATTCAGCACACGGACCTTATCACCACCCTCCATAACCCACCTCTCATCTCACCCAGTGCCCCATCCACCAGGACGCCCCGCTTCTCTCCCTCTCCTGCGCTTCCCCCGGCTCTCTACCTCTCCCTCCTCCAGCCAACTCATACACCCCCCACAGTAAGTCTGCTGAACACCTCTGCCTGCCTACTATGGATTTTTGAAACCAGAACCTAAGCTCACCTGTGTTCTCCCTCCTCCAGACGCTGAGCTGTTGTTGCAGTTCCAACCACAGACTTATCTGTGCACCTTAAGTTCCTCCTTATAAATAAATCATTTTTTCATCCATTTTTGGTCAGTGTTGTATTCTGCATGTCTTGGGTTAAGTACCTTCCTCCAAACATGACAACGTCACACACCACAATGCTGAGTTTGTCATAAACATGGTGACTGAAGTGGAGTTCGCTGCAGCTCTTTCCTTTGTTCTAAATTATTTGAACATGTCTTTAAAACCACAACAAGTAGAAGCGCTAAAAGCATTTCTTCTTTAAAGGAAATTAACAAGGGACAACAAGGAGGTGAGCATGCGCATGCACTGACGGCCTGATCACCGGACACACGGCGGCGTCTTGAAGCAGATAGCAGCTTGTTAATCAACTTCCACAAACAATTAAGATAGATTTTCGACTAATTTACTTACTGACAACGCAAAAAAATGAATAAATCTGGTAAATATAACTCACTCAACCTGGAGGTAAGTGGAGAAAATCTGGAAAATTTGCAAACATATATTGACGAGGTTTTTGAGTTTTTTGTCATGGGACCGAAGAAAGCAGCAGCAGCTGAGGCGGAAACGCCTGTGACCAAGAGGAGCCATCCCCAGGACTCGCTCGAGGCCTCATCTCCCCACAAGGTTGTCTTAGATTTACTACAGTCCATAGATAAACGGCTTCTGGGATTTGAGGGACGGCTCCACCTGCTTGAGGTGCTTCACAAGGAGTTCCAGGACCTCCGAACATCTCTGGAGTTTAGTCAGGAGCAGGTGGAGCGGCTCGTGGCTGAGAATGCGTCTCTGCGGGAATCGGTTTCCTCCTTAACTGCAGGAATAGATCAGATCTCCCAGGACAACAAAGTTCTAAAGGAGACGGTTCTGGATCTCCAATCACGCAGCATGAGAGATAACCTGGTGTTCGCAGGCCTTCCAGAGCAGACCGGAGGAGAAGCGGAGGATTGCGAAAAAACCATCAAGAACTTTATCCACACCCACATGAAGATACCTGAGGAAACGGTTAAAAACATCACCTTTCATTGGGTACATTGCCTTGGAGCCAGGAGAACAGACAGCAGAAGACCTCATCCCATCGTGGCAAAATTTGAGCACTTTAAGAAGAAAGATCTTGTTAAAAGCCGCGGGAGAGAGCTTAAAGGTAAAGATTACAGCGTTAACGATCAGTTTCCTAAGGAAATTCTGGATTGCCGCCGAGTTCTCTTCCCGCTGTGCAAGAAGTTCATCCAGGATGGGAAGCGGGCTGTGATCTCCGTAGAAAAACTGTTTGTTGACGGTAAGATCTACAAGGAACGAGGAGTAACAGACTGGCTCTATTAGACAAACTTCAGGTACAACTTTATTATTATTAAAAGCACTCACTGGGTTTGAACATGTCAGGATTTATAGCTGCTAGATCCGTTTAGAAATGTTCACCTATTCCCTCACCACCTCACACCCACAACATTTTTTCTTTTCTTTCTTCTTTTTTTCTCTTTTAACCTTTATAATTCCTTTCTTTCCCTTTTTTTATCTGCTTCTGGACTTTTACATCTGCATGGCACAATTTTTTTCCCTTTCCACACTGCAACACACACACACACACACACACACACAGACTCCATACGCAGTCACACACACACACACACACACATAGACTCCATACGCAGTGACACAGATAAATAGCCTAAGGCGTTTCATTGCACAATCAAAACACTGTTGGGCTTGTCTTGTTACTGCTATTATTATTATTATTATTGTTTTCTATTTATTTTTACTTTATCATTATGAGCATTAATATTTTTATATTCATGTTGTGTTTTTTTTATATTATTGTTGTTTTTTTACTACTATTATTATTATATTTAATGTTGCAAATGATAATAATGATTATAACAATACCCTTGTTATTATTATTTACTATAAGATTAATGTATGCGGTTAATTACTTATCTTATCTCATACACATGAAGGTGTCATATTTTAGCTACTCACACACACATCTATGGGTGCACTAAGGTTTATTTCATGGAACGTACATGGGGCTGGCTCTAGAGAGAAGAGACTAAAAATTTTTGATCAGCTAAAGAGAGTGCAAGCAGACGTAATATTGTTACAAGAGACTCATAGATCTGCCACATCCGCAGATGAACTTAAGACACCTGAGTTTCCCAGCATGTTCTCTGCCTGCTATAAGTCTAGGCAAAGAGGTGTAGCTATTTTAATACACAAAAACATCAGTTTCACAGTATTGGACACAGTCTCTGATCCAGAGGGTAGATTTATAATGTTAAAAATATCTATACAGAACCAACGCTTATGTATCATCAGCATATACTGTCCAAATATTGATGACCCTCCATTCTTTCATAATTTTTTCTCTGTACTCTCCGAACACTTGGACTGTCCACTTATACTTGGAGGTGATTTTAATTTTTGGATGAATTCCTTAACAGACAGGCTCAGTACAGCTGGGACTCAGCGCAATTGGCAATCCACTAACATAGTTAAACAGTACATGAGTGATTATGGGCTTTGTGATGCATGGCGATCTCTTCATCCTAACCGTAGAGAATATACTTTTTTCTCACACTTCCATCACTCTCATTCACGTTTGGATTATTTTCTATTCAGCAGCTCATTGTTGGCTGACATTTCAGACACTGAGATACACCCCATAGCTGTCAGCTACCATGCTCCGGTCTCATTAACTCTGGTAAATAAGAAGACAATCCCACCAAGCAAAAACTGGAGGTTTAATACATCACTGCTTAAAGACAAAGGTTTTATAGATTTTCTTAAAAAGGAGTGGGCTTTATATTTAGAACATAATGACCTGCCTGGAACATCAGCATCTATTCTTTGGGAGGCAGGAAAGGCAGTGATGAGAGGTAAAATAATCTCTTTCTCATCACATAAGAAAAAAACAGAAAACAAATGTATTCAGGAGTTAGAAGAAATCATCAAGTCTTTAGAGGCGTCCACAGAAGAAGAGTCAATGAGCAAATTAGGCAAAGCTAAATTAGAACTTTATGGAATTATTGACAAAAAGACACAATTTTTAGCACAAAGACTACGAATAGAAAACTTTGAACATAGTAATAAATCAGGTAAATTCTTAGCTAGCCAATTAAAAATTAATAAAGAGAAAACTACCATATCTGCTGTTAAAGACTCAACCGGGAATATAGCTTATGACCCTGAAAGAATAAACAACACCTTCAGAGACTTTTACCAAACTTTGTACTCACCACAGATAAACCCATCGGATAACGAGATCGATGAGTTCCTTGACAGGATAACACTTCCTAAATTATCAGACAGCCAAGTTACAGTCCTGGACTCGCCACTAACATCAGCGGAGCTCCAGGA
>SSNQ01000109.1:7913-19670 GCA_006942095.1 Nothobranchius kuhntae
GTAGATAGATTGATGATGGATAGATAGATAGATAGATGTGTCTTATATGCAGTTTAATCCCACAGCACGATGCTACAGAAGTCACAACTTCTGAGAGAGCATGCAAATGGCATGCTGACTGCAGAAATGTCTACCAGAGCTGTTGCCTGTGAAATGAAAGTTAATTTACAACCATAGTTGTAGACCATGTGTTACCACTCCCACTCAGAACCTATACATCCAGCATGTTCACCTCCATGATTGTCTAAGACCATCCACTCGGTCAGCTGCAGCAACAATCGGTTTGCAAAACCAAAGAATATCTGCACAGTTCTTTACAGTAAGTATACAAAAATATGTACAAAACTACAGCATAGAGGCTTTTTCATACAATGTCAGGGATGCAGAACTGTCAAACACACAGGTGGCAGGAACAGCCAATCACACGTTAGGAAGTATCAGAAGAGCCAATATTTTATGGATGGTTCTAACAGGAAACAGGCTTCAACACAAGCGGTTGTTTTCTGCTTGGCCCTAGTGCTCAACCAGTGTCTATTTAATACAGCAGCTTAATGTTGGATGGTAAAAAGTGCAGGGAACAAAAATGTACTTTGGAAAAAGTGGGAGGTACATGTCTACCTCTTTAACAGGATTAGTACTTTCCTCAAAAACCAGTATCAAACATGATCCCCTGCCCTCTGGTGAATGATCGAAGTATTACAGGGTGCAAGTGTTGGTTTATGATCAATAATTTAGAATTATTTATTTACTACATAAAAAGTTAGATTTTTTTTTATCTATTGAGGTTTCTTAAAGAGCAAGTCACCCCCTACCAGAGTCTAACTCCACTCCCACTTCATGTTTGAAAAATGCAACAAATGCTGTTGCCAGGCAGACCGAGAGGGCAGAGCCGCTAACAAATACACACACACAGGCTCACGACAGCATTGTGACATCATAATGTACCAGTTTACATCATAGCATACCTCTTAGCCAATAGCGATGGCAGATTTAAATTCAAATACAGTACAGAGATTTTACCTGACAACGGCACAACACTGCCAGTTTTAGGCAGAATATTTAAATTTTAACTAAGATGCACTGCAGTGCCAAATTGTTGACTACACGTGTCTACAGCACGATTAGACACTCGTTTATTTAGTTTATCAGCAAAAAAAAGTTGATTTGGGGGTGACTTGCTCTTTAACTGACCGGTTGATTTCTTTCTACTGTAAGTGTAAAATTTAAAAAAACATGTTAATTTGTTTTACTTGTGTTTTTAGGAGGACAAACTGCTTGAGATGTAATGTCTCGTTTTCGAGCAGGTCCTCCTTCAACACAACCAATAAAGAATAAGATACCAATGACCAATGCTTCTTTAAGAGTAGTTTAGCTGTACGGTTAAACGATGCCGTGACACTAAAAAGGATCCAAAACTACTTTCTATCCTAGTTGTTAAGCAAAAGTAAAAATCCCAAGAGTCCTGTAGTTGACCCAAACGTGAACAGTGTTGTTTGTAAACCCTGAAATATTTTGTCCTGTATAACTTCAGCAAATATAGAACACTGGGTTTTATCTCTAAAACCAGCCACTGCATGTAGTAAATAATACATCTAGCCTTGAGAGGGAGAGAGAAGATCAGATCGTGTACACGATGGCTAGAGGGTGGTGAGAAGGGAGAAGGCTACAGGTTGCAGGCCAGAAGAGAATATGTTTTTAGTCGTGTAAAAACATTTCAGGCAAATAGATTTTGCATAAAAAGCAAAACAACAACAAAATTTGAAACATCGTGTCTAAGTAAAACAAATTAGGAGGTTATTCTAGTGTGGACTACGTTCACAAGCAGAGTGTTTGACAAGATGTTTAACTAAACTCGTACCTGGAAAACCTCCAGAGGGACCATGGTGGCATCCTAACAGTATAAAACACCTCAGCAGACTCCTCCTGACGCAGCAGTTCCACTTTGAGCTTCGCCTCAGATGGCGATCCTCACCTTATAGCTCTCAGGCTCACTGCTGCCACCCTATTTTCGTATCCAAGACCTTTTATTCACTATCCAAATCCGGTGAGGGTTGGAATGTTGATGGATCAGTAAATCGAGAGCTCTGCCTTTCAGCTCAGCTCCTTCATTACCACAACCAGAGTGTTGTCTTCAGCACTTCAGCCCAATCTCTCACACCAGCTTGTGAACAAGACACCAGGATGTTTAAAGTCCTCCGCTTACAAACCTCGCTTCAAGCCTGGAACCGCTATGGGCCCGCCTATGCATGCTGGCTGGGAAGGACCATTTTGGGGGACTGAACCATGCTTTAAGACTGGGACTGTCACAATCAGCTGCAAACCAACAAAGGTCAAAGGTTAAAGATTCAAAATGAATCATATTCATCTTCATGAGTAAGTTGCTTTTGTTTAGATCTGTGGTTCCCAGTGCTGATCTAAAAAAATCTCAACATTTTTGTTTTGGTTTGAGATTTTTGGAAAAAATTCCAAATTAAGTCCTTTTATGAAAGATAAAAGTTAGCTTAGTTCCTCCTTTTACCATTTCATTTGTCTATTGTTAATTTCTATTTGATTCAGCCAACCTCCAGCCATTCTTTGACCAGTTTGATGTAGTTATTATTCCAAAAGCCGGAGCCATTTTTTACATTTGCTGTTTAGACTAATCGTTTATTATTATTTCCACAAGGGGTTTCTTACAGAAAACATTAAGGTAAATGATCTCATTCAGAAAAACGGGACTGCTTTTAATGCACCAATCCAAACATCCACAGCAGGAGGTGTTAAAACATAAATCCATCCAGGCACAAATAGGCGCAGATGAATCCACCTCCATCTCCTCCTGGAGAATTATCGTCTTCCTCATGAGGCAGCGCCAGCGCCAGGGTCTAAAAGTAATCAGTCTCAAGCGCAAGTGACCCTCCTGTGATTGCCTGCAGGTTTTCACAAAAGGACCCCGCTGCCTCCATTCCCATCCTATCTCCCATTCATCCATTCATCTGCCGCACCACGCTGCCTGGAACGGCTCCCTCAGGGGTTGATGCAGCCCAGCCATGCCGTTTTATCAACGCTCCTTTCCCCCAGCCTTAACAAAGACGGCGGCGGCGTCCCTCGGTCAGCCTGCGGTGACTCATTGCGCACGGTCAGTCCGTCAGGGCGCTCGGAGTTTGCGCTCGGCATCGGAGGATCGATACCTCTAAAGACTCATATTCTGCTGGAAGGCGTGGCTTGGTGTAACAGACACAAGGTTGCTTTTTTCCCATATTCATTCCCAGGCTCAAGCCTCACCTCTCCATCACGAGCGTGCCAAACGGAAGCCGCCTTCACGGGGGACATCAAGGTAAACCTTACGTTTCTTGTTTTTAGAAGAGCAGTCTTCGATGCGATGTTAAATTTATCTGCAAGGTCAAATTAAATCAGTGGCTTTTGAATGGAACAAGTGCAGAACATGACACAGATGTTAATTGGCCTGAATAGGTCGAGAGCATCACTGATGGTTTATTGAATTCACACTGCATGCTCTCCGTTGTCTGCTGTTTCCTGCAAACTGCTGCATGAAAAAAGGCAGCAAAGCCTCTGATTGTCGAAAATCTATCTACATTCAGAATGTGCATAGTGGCACACACACACACACACACACACACACACACACACACACACACACACACACACACACACACACACACACACACACTATTATTCTGTTTGATGAGTGATGAAGGATTGACCATTTCTTTGACATGTTAAGAAGACAGACTGTGACTGAGTCCTTCAACAGGCCTTGGAACAGAAAATGGGCCAAATTCATTCTAAAAGTCATAAAGACAAATAGTTTAGGATCAATTGAGAGCTATGTGTCAAAGCAACATACCACATCTTCACATAAACATTTAATAATGTGATTTATTTATAAAAGGACATTTTGCACAGATAGACAGATTTTAAATAGATTTTTTTGAACACCTAAAAAACCTGAAAGAGTCTAATGTGGATTCCTGAATGACCTCTTTTTAAAGAAATATAATTTTTATCCAACATGACTGACGAGCTAACAGCTAGTCCAAGTGTGGCAAAGAATTGCTACTATCTAAAATTCTCCCTATCCTGATAATAACTTTTTGCTTTCTTTGACGTTGGATGTGCTACTGCTAGTTTATCTGTTTAATTATAGATCCACTAGGATAAATATAAAGTTTATCTCTCACCAAATAGAATATTTACTAAGACATCACAATATAACTATAGACACATTACTTTGTCTTGTGTGTGTGTGTGTGCGTGTGTGTGTCTGCTTTGTCTTCTCGATACCCAGTGAGTCGTGGTGGATGGCTGTTCATACTGAGCCAGGATTCTCTGGAGGTTTCTTCCTGTTAAAAGGGAGTTTTCCTCTCCACTGTCGCTGCATGCTTGCTTAGTATGAGGACTGCTGTATAGTCACTGACACTAGTCAGTGACTTGATGCAATTTGCTGGGTTCCTTATATAGGAAACATTATTTCTGATTGGCTTAATGAACTGACCTGAATTGGAATGTTTATTATGTGAAGTGCCTTGAGACGACGCTTGTCGTGATTTGGCGCTATATAAATAAAATTGAATTGAATTGAATTGAATTAAAAACAGCTCCTTTCTCCCAAATTAAAATGTTAAGGTTATTTATAAATCTTTGCAAAGCCTTTAAGTCAGATAGGTGTTCACTGTGCAATCTTTGGCTCCTGTTGAGCAGATTTTCCTCTCGTGCCAGAATCTTTGAGGTTGTGGTTCATACAGGGGGCAATGAGAAGCAGTTAACTCCTCACAACCAGTTCTTGATCAGCAATCGTGTGGTCGCACAAAAATCAAACATGTTTGATATTCTGCTCCTCTTTCGTGAGGGTATCTCACTGTTGAAAGAGCATTGTGACCCAAATGTACCAGAACCACTCACGCAGTTCATGAGCCAACATGTCTGCCCGGCTATTTCCGTGTACACACCTGTCGTCTGTTTTTATTTACACTTTTCTCTGTAGTCAGTGGCAAGTATTGTCAAGAAAGCATGTTTGCTGGGTTTATATTAAATAAAACAAATCCCAAAACCTCCGTTCCTTTTATTCATCTTTCTACTCCAACCCACATAAACCCCTGTGTTTTCCTACATCTACGGCAAGCCTGGAGGACATTAGACATCAACAACAGCACAACAGTCTCTTGGCCTTGCAACAAAGTCATACAGTTTGATGGAGCTGAATACGACTGAAAAAGCTGCACAGTGTACACCTAGCTTAAGTTTGACTAGCATGGTCATGGAGTTATACGGTTATTTACCAGAGAAAATATTACCAGCAGCACTTCCAAAGAAACCAGGGGTCTGGCAGGAATTTCATAAATCGATGGCAAAGAAAAAGTCTGGAAAATAACATGAGTCGCTATAAAATTCAGGAGGCTGTTCAATTGTTTTACAGCAATACACTTTGATTTTGACTGCACTCAGACTAGCGGTTAGCTCATCATTCCTGGAGGTAAAATCTTATCCCGAAAAAGAAAAGGAAAGTTTTAAACACAAATAAAATAATGATTTTTTTAAAAATAGAACTTAAAAAAAATAAACAATCTTCAAAATGTTTGAAAATTTCCTTCAGTGCAGTCATACATCCATGAGCTCTCCTTTCATTTAGAATTACGGCATTCTTGTTTTGGGATTTCTACCAGTTTCATGTTTTATTTTAGATTTAAATGCAATCAGTTGGTTAGAAACATGTCAAAACAATGTCAACGTGTTATTAAAACAGAAGAAAGGCATCATAAATGTATCATATGTATTCAAGGCAGAGTCCAGCCGCCTCAGGGATAGGTACAAAACCTTTTGTTTTTTAATAATAACAAAAACAGCACATCCCATCAGAGGAAAGAACTAGAACATGTACACGGTTTTGAAATAATGATTTAAAAACTTGCATTTATATAGCTGCTAGTTTTTTTTTTTTTGTTTCCTTTTAGTTGAAGGTTGTTTTCCATGTTTAAAAATGTTTATGTACTTTTCATAATGCAGTCTGTCCTGCACCTGTTATCTTTTTAAGTTTTGTGTTAAGTCAACATTAATTATAGCTAAGTCTATTTCTTTTTCCTCTTTTCTCAGAAAGCTGCGCAACGAGGCCATCCGTGCCTCGGTTTCTCTGAAAAACAACAATATTCAAAGACCAAAACAGTGAAATCAACATGGGAACAAACCCAAAACGGACAGTGACGGTCCAGATGGTGCCTGAGTTGGCTGTGGTGGACTCACTGGGAAATAAGGAGTCTAACGCCAACTGGGATAACGAGCCCCACGTCAAAGTCTCTCAGGTCTGTCCAAACACTGCTCTTATGTCCCCGGAGCAGCTGGACGAACCGCCTCTGGCTACTGCTTCCTCCAACATCCTCCCACCTACCGATAAAACAGCTCCTAAAGGAGGCGAAGCAGTTAGCAGCACTGTGTCAGAAAACCCAGCACTAGGAATCGAAAACCAGACGAAGTCTGAGCCGAGTAAAGGTGACAACCAACACAACCTGTCCCTGACAGGTCAAGCAACGGGTGACCAGAAGGATTCTAACGCTAACATAAAAATGCAAAGCCAAACTCAGGGAAAGGATGTGTGCAAGGCCGGTCTGCCAACTGCTGTTGCAGCTTCAAAAGTCGAAGTGCAAAGCGATGACAGTCGAGTGAAAGGGCCAAGTCCACCAGAAGAGGATCGGGTAAAGCTGACGTCCTCACCTACCACACAGAAAACCAGCGATAAACACATTTCAACAAATGACACAAATCAAAATAACCCTAAGGAGGTAAGGAAGGCGACAGCTGACTCACAAGACATCAAAGAAGGTATTTCGGCTTTCAGAAACTCAGATTCTGCAGCTTCACAGAAAGCCGACGCGTCAGATAAAGTAAGCTCAGTCAAACCTGAACAAAGCACTGAAACTTTAACGTCCCACTCCTCCACCAAACCTCCATCCACGAGGAAAGAAGAAGTGAGCAAGACTAAAAAGGAGAATTTGTGTTTAACACATCCAGAGAAGAACTTCCCAGTGGCAAAGACAGAGGTCTCCTTGGATAAACATCATCCAGCGTCTTCACACCAAGATTCCCCCGCTCTGCCCCAGGCCACATTAAGCATGTCAACATGTGGGCAGGTGGCGGAGAAATCTGGCCAGACTGAGGCAGCCATCTTTGCAGTAGAGCAGCACTGCAAGCTCTACAGGGAAGCGTCAACTATGACCTCATTGCTGTCGCCAGCCCCGCTCAAGCAGTGTCATGATATGGAGGTTCAGGCTGTGGCAGATACATCCAGTAAATCTGTGGCCACAAGTCCCAGTCTGCTGTCCTTCAATGTGGCTCGAAGGCCAAGCAGCGGCACGGTCCCTCGGGAGGAGGTGCAGAGTCTAGCTGTAATGTACTCGGCTAACGATGGTCTGGGTTTCCATCAGATTTACGCATCGTCTCTATCTGGTGATCAGGTGTCGGATAGACTAGGTGTCAAAACAGAGTTGGGCTCCAACCGAAATGCTGCTTTCAGCTCGGAAACGTTGCCCCAGCAGCTAGACTCCAGGCTAGGAGCGAAGCCTAAAGAGCCAGGATCGGCTCTGTGCAGCATTCAACCGGTTTATCAGATCAACATCGAGCACAGCACCCACAAAAAGCACAATGAGACGAGCGACTCCCATCACAAGAGCGGAGCTGAAACGTCTTTGACTAAAACCTCCCCTGCTGAAGCTCCCTCTGTCGGAGCAGCAGCGGTTGATGCTTGTGCTGACAAAAACAATGCTACGCTGTCTCAGGCTGCTGTTACAACCACAGCTGAGCAGGCCCTGCCTGCAACAACAGCGGCGACAGCAACCAAGTCAGGTCCAACCAAAAATAAAGAATCAGCAAAGGAGAAAAATTCGAGCAAACAGGCAACAGAATTAAAGAGTAGCGACAAGGACAACATGTCAGGGAAGCAGACCGACAAAGGCATCCAAGACGTAGTCTGGGACGAGCAAGGGATGACTTGGGAGGTCTATGGTGCTTCTGTGGACCCAGAATCTCTTGGCTTTGCGATTCAGAGCCACTTGCAGTGTAAAATCAGGGAGCAGGAGAGGAAACTGATGGCCCAGGCCTCCTTCAGAAAGTCCCTTTCTGGTGTGGATTCGCCACAGCAGGGCAAAAAGAACAAAAGGAGGCAGCAGAACATTTTCAGGTCAATGCTGCAAAACGTCAGGCGGCCCAACTGCTGCGTGCGTCCCTCTCCCTCCTCCGTCCTCGAGTAGCGCCGCACAGAGGTGGCCGATGTGAGACTTCTGTGTTTTCCTATGGGTCACGGGGTTTGCCCTTGCACTGTCGTGACTGTGGCGGAGAGTGAATCATTACTGGGACTCTGGTCCGTACCAGTAAGTATACAGTAATGTAGCATAAAGAGCTGAAATATGTGTGATGTTTGTGAACAAAGATGTAGGATGTAGAAGCATAAGACGAAAACTAGAAAGACATATTTTCTAGAAATAGATGTTATAAAAAGAGAAAGAAGTTTTTTAACAGAGGCAATAACAGTGAAGCATGTATCTTAGTTTCAAACGCATCTGTGCAACTTCAGACGTTCACTGTAAAACAATCATGAGCTAGACACCTTATATCTGCTGTGGGAATATCTGTGCAAATATATAAAGCTAACACGTCTCTACATGTGTTGCATTTGGTTTATGTTTTCAAAGTGATTTGGGGCCTGATATTTGTTTTTTTCATGCATTCATTTATTTTTAGTAAACTCGCTGTTTAATCTCTGTTAGTGTTTGGAATTTCTATTAAATATGATAAAACTTTCCTGGCTTTCACACATTTTTCCTTTATGATACAAAAGTTCAGAATCATTTGCAAGACAGCTGTAATGCTTAAAAAAGTAGTTCATTTAAATTGACCCAAAATACATCTGATTTCACAGTTTTTAGTGTCTTAAGCGTTCTCTGTGGTTACTTTTTAGACTTTGAAGCAATAATCCAGATATTCTGATTTAGAGTTGTATGACCATCTTATCAAATATCAATATCTCACATGTTGTAGATAATGCTCAGACTAAAATCAGTTTGCGCAAAAGGCTAGGCTGAGTCACAGAGTGGGTTACTAGCATCCAAACAAATCAAATCTAAAAACAAAATAAATCAAGGTTTTGGGATCACTTTTAAATGGAAGTATTTGATTAATCAAATGTGCAATGGGTAAGAAGTTTACTGTGAAATAATCACAAAACAGTCTAATTTCTCAATCATGTTGAAAGGAAGGTTACATAAACAGATTTCCTGTCAGTTTTTTTTTTCCTTTCAAAAAGACCCCAAAGTGACATCTGCCCAATCCTAATACTCCCACCCTTGTGCCCTTCAAATGCGCGTTACAGTCCAGGGGTGCGAGTGCATAGGGTGGCCCGATCCTCAAGTGCCGAAGTTGACCACGCCCCTTTTGTACCCTTGATCCGCACTTTAGCGAAGGGCATTATCCACATTGCTGTGTTGGAATTTTGAGAAGAAGGTGGAACAATGGCTCAAGCCCATCTGAAAATATGTATTTTCAAATGAAAGAAGTTCATTTTAAGACAATTAATGATGTTTATTCATGCTCTGAATGTTTTAGACTAAGATTTAATACGGACAGCAGTGAATGTAAATTTCGTCAGTTGTTTGTTTGGAAGTTGTTAATAAAGTTGTTTTTTTAAGTAGCAGAAACAGCGAATTGGCATCCTGGCATGCATCATGACTTATGATGCAATGGTCTCTGTCCCAATCTGGCACTTATTTGTGTACACTTGTGTGCTACGCACTCAAAGCCTTACTGCACACTTCCTCCAAGTGCACTTCACAGTAGACCGTAGGGCGCAGTGCGAGTATTGGGATCGGGCCGTAGACTTTGCTTAAAATCTGTCCTGCCTCCATACTTCCAGGTTCCACAGCCAATCACATGGGAGCCCGTACAATTGCCAAGTCTTTTACTCTAATATCAGGTAAAGAAGGCTAGAGGCTAACACTGAGCTAACAATGCTAGCAATGAATTAGAAAAAAAGCCAGTTCCAAAAATATCTCAAGCTACTTTTTCAATTACCAACAACTAGATATTACAGTGAAACGGTTTTATCTACTTATCAGCGTATTGTGTAAGTCTTGTTTTCACTCGTCATCTAGAATCTTCTGGCACTGATCCTTAAAGCCGGTCGTACACTGTGCGACTTTTTCACTTTTTTGAGCCGATTTTCCACTCGTGCGAGAATCCACACGATCGGGGCGAGTTTTGCGCTGAGCAACGTGTAGTATACAGGGGGTTACAAGAGGCGATTAACACAACGGGACCAGCTACCGATCAGCAATCGTGAGCTCGCACGGACTTCCAGGGTGTGTGAAATTTGGCTTGTCCCTCGTGAGAGTTGAAGCGGCGCTGCGAGCGGCTGTGACCCAAAAAGTGTCAGAACCGCTCATGGCGCATGCGCTATCCTGCGTCAACACCGCTCGCCGGCTATTTCCTTACTAACACACATTGTTTGTTTTTATTTCTACACTTTTTTACATATTCAATGATAAGGATTGTCAAGAAAGCGTGTTTGTCGTGTTCATGTAAAATTAAACTGATCACAAAACACTGATTTACTGTCTTTCTTTCGTTTTCCTCCTCCAACCCCCATAAATCCCTATGTGTCCTCCTGCAGCACTCCCAAAGGACAACAGACATCAATAACAACAAAAGTCTGACGTGTTGTGTAAAAACTGCTATTTTGAGCATATTTCTAGGTCTGACGTGTTGCTACCAGACGTACAGTGTGAGCAGTCAGGTCGCATCCGAGAACTGGGTCGTACAGTGTTAGCGCCTGGCTCGTGAGATCTGCCCTGCGAGGAAGTCGTACAGTTTGAGCTGAAGCTGAACACTACGAGTGAAAAAGTCGTACAGTGTCCGCCTGGCTTAACTGTCAAAAGCCATGAGACTTAAGGTGATGGGGGGAGGGGCTGAGAGCGGACTCTTGCTTTGATCCATTGACGGCTATATTCAAATTTGACCACAAGATGTCACTCTTACTTAACGCACCTTTAAGAGCGCAAACAGCTAGCTGAAGAAGCTCTAATATCATAATGTTTCCACTGCAATAACTGCATAATTTAAACGGTGACAAGGTTCGTACAACAGCGTTTCCTTAAAATAAAGTAAAAAATCATGACAATGAAATCCTTTTTTTTTTCCCATGGCAGCAACCATTTTGGTTCTGGCCCAGATTTAACTAGCTGTTGGCTCATCTCTTCGAACATAATTTAAACTTTATTTCTCCAAACCAAAGATGTTGAAGGAGCCACACCAGATTTTCACTGAATCCCACTAAAATGCAGAAAACTGTCTAATCAACAACTAAAAAACAATAAATGATAATGGTATTTGGTGAGAATTTTAGCAAATTATAATTTTGAGTTTAAATGAGCAAATCATTGTAAGAGGGGACATGCTTTTTCATGCAAAACAACACTTTAATTATGAGAGAAAAGGATGTGATCGGGGATAAATGGACATGACAGGCCAACAAATGACACCGAAAGTCTGGAATTTGTGATATTTCAAAGAAACTAAGTTTTTAAGTTTTCATCTCAGTCAAAAAACATCAATCTGGTGGTTTAAGTACAGATCAGAGCTGTCCACAGTGGACATACAGGTTAAACAAGAAGTCCGTGTCAGATGCAGTTAGCTAAGAGCCAAAGGTTTGCTTTCACAAAAATATGACATATAGGAATGTGTTAAAGTTGTATGGCTAACATGGATTTTAAATATTTC
>SSNQ01000109.1:23813-34010 GCA_006942095.1 Nothobranchius kuhntae
ACTACGCCTTGGTGTCCTTCATGCAACTTGGTGAGAACATCATTTCTCATTGTTGCGGATATAACAAGTCTTTGTCCCCTCAACAGGAGACCACCCTGAGCTGTAAGAAAAGCTTGTTCGCTCCAATAAAGCCTGAGTGCAGGTTCGTTGGTGCCATGTGTCGGCCATCCTTCTGCACACATTTGCATTACACGTGCACACACACTGTCCCTCTGCAGCTGGTCTCTCAGCTCCTTCAGGTAGGCAGTGCTCACTGGTAAGTTCTCTATCACCAAATCCATGTATATGTTGGTGTCTTCAAACAGCTCTCTATCAGCCCGTGTTTCACTCCTCTCAAGTGGCGCTCGTGACAACGTATCAGCTGTCCACAGACACTTCACTGCCACATGGGACACGGAATAGGAATAGACGCATTTTAAAACGTTGGATCCGAGGCAGGGGTGGATTTAGCAATTTGGGGGCCCAAGGCGAACACAGACATGGGGCCCCCTTACACTAAATTTTCGACAATCTTACCTTTAACTGGATTTGCGAAACTCCCCCCTCTTCTGACACGAGTTATTTTCCCTTTTTATTAGTCCTCCTCTTTTTTCCTGTACTTCCCTACCTTTGAGTGCCTTCAATATTTGCTCTGCTTTCTCCTTCCTGTCAGCGCTCCTGTGCTTTAGCCTTAGTTATTTTTTTTTCTATTTTCCATTTTGGTCTATGTTTTCCTCCCTTTAAACATTTTCCATTGTCTTTCCTTTCTGCTTCCTTTTGATGTTTACATCGAAAAACGACGTCACTTTCAGAAGTGAAGATAAAAGCTTTTATGAAGCATGCTGCTTCTTTCTCTTATTGGAGCCACTAGGATAACTTCATGTCATGCTTAATGTTTTGACTATCACTTGGCGTTTGTCACGAACACTCCCGCCTCTCTTATTATTATTATTTGTGGTCTTATGGGACTTGGCAAACAACAATTTGGTGCATTACCGCCACCAACTGGATTGGAGTGGAATGACTACCAATCACTTCTTGTTTGTGCATCGCAGTCTTAATAACCCTCTTATGACCATAATTATAACAGGGCCGCCTGGTATTTTTTAAATCTTATGGCTGTAAAATTGTAATAAAAAGTGCAAAGTGTGTGTAACTCTTCTCCTTTTTTCAGAACAACCTCAGCTTTCAGTGTATGGTTTGTATTTAGAATTTATTTCTATTAAAGCCTTTAAAAAATCTGCTTAAAAGTGAAAAAAGCAAAAAACGGATTTGAATTTTTTACATTTATTACTGAACAGGAACTTCAAAATTACTGGGCAAACAATTTAAACTTTGAACTGAAATGCATCTATTCTTAAAAAAGTGTGAACCTTGGTGTCTTGTAGCAGTTTTTAAGACCATTTATTTTTGTAAACTTTCAGACGTTTTTATTTGATGTGGTAGACCTTGAAGTAGCTTCTCTCCAGCTGCAGGCAGAGTCCTGCACACCTCACACCGCCATGGGGTGCTTCTCTGGCACACCGTGCACTGCTATACCAAAAACTTTTGTTTTAGCAAAAATAATTATTTATTGTAAAAAGATAAATAATGCTGGAATGATGCTGAATCTTACAATTAGCAAATAGTTGAGGGTTGTTCAATAAAAAAAATAAAAAAAAGACTGAACAAACGTTCATATCCCTGGTTCACTGGAGATCTGTCCTTCTTTGTGGTCACTGTCTTCAGATATAAGCCTTCTGGGACACCTAACAGATCGTGTTGATTTTCTTTGAGGCATTTCCATAATTTCATGCTGGCTTTTTATGCTAATTAGCTTCCCCGTTCCGTTATCCGCTTTCACCGTGGCACTGCGCTCCGTTTCAATCAGGCTGTACAGCAGGATTTCCCCTCGTAGCGATATTTTCCCCAACTCTGATTGCTTCATGCTATAGATCTTGGAAAGCTGCTTTTAAGTACTTTTAGGAACCGTTGGAATTTCTTGGATCAGATCAGCCATTCAAAAGTTATAAACGTGAACATTTTGGATGACTAACTCAGCACGTCTCTCAATCTGTGTTGTGATTCGATGCACTCAAAACAGGGAATCCCGGTGGCTACCGTAATGTATTGTATATGCACGAAAAGCCCCACTTTTAATCTTTTCAGCACTTTTGGAATTTTAATGATATCTTGAACGGTTCAGGAATTATGGTAATGAGAAGTGTGCATGTCCAATCCCGTCTGGCCACAGGTTGGTAATAATGTTGTGGCGTTAACAGAGGGGTGCCGGTGGTCAGGGCTGGGGGGCCCCCTAACACATGGGGGCCCCAGGCGGCCGCCTACCTATGCCTAATGGTAAAACCACCTCTGATCCGAGGAGGTAGAGCGTCCAGTGCTTGAGACCCCAGGAGACTCAAGAGAGGCTTGTGATCAGTTTCCAGCTGAAAATGTTTTCCGATCAGAAAGTTACGGAACCTCTCACAGGCCCAAGTCAGTCCCAATGCCTCCTTTTCCACTTGTGCACATCTCTGCCCCGTTGGTGTAAGAGATCACGACATGTAGGGTACTGGCCTCCACACCTCGTCCCATTTTTGGAGTAGCACTCCTTGCCCATATGACGACGCATCTGCTGAGACTTTGCATTCTCTGTTGGGATCGTACATGGCCAGCACAGGTGGTGAAGTCAGTGCATCCTTCAAATCCTGAAAGGCTCTAGCCTGCTCGATGCTCCACATCCAACAGTTCGTTTGTCATGTTGTGGGCAAGCTGTTTAACCCAGGACATGAAGAACCACATGAAAAAACAGGTAAGTAAAATAGAAAAACAATTTATTAACTGAGGATAAGGAAAACTAAAGGCGCTGCTCCAGAAAAACAGGAACAGGACGGGACTGGAATCTAAAACGAAAGAATAAACAATCGTGAAACTTGTGCCGGAACCAAAGAACCAAGAGAATAATCTATTTCTGGGTAGAATTGTTCTTACGGTCATAGACCGGGGCTTAGCGGTGGTGGACTGGGTGAAGATCAGTTAAGGAGAGGCGAGAGAACCGATGACTGAAGAGGAGGTGGTCAGGAGATGGTTGTATGAGTCCAGGGTGTAGGTTGGCAGGCAGGCGAGCGATGGAGAGTGGAGGCCAGAGGATCATGAACGGCAGGATGTGGATTACAACTCCAGACATGGTTAGAGGATACGAGGCGAGATACTGGAACAAGAACACACAGGATTTCATAGGACAAGTTCGCAGGAATTTCAGGAGATATACTGGGCTACAAGCTACCTTTGGTGAGTGTATCAACCCGCACTGGAGTTGTGTCACACCGCTCCTTAAATCCCCTGGCCCTCTGATTAACAGGATCAGGGTCAGCTGGAGCTCGTTGCCACGCCCACCTGCAACACAAAAGCTGACTGCCAGGTCTCCTCTGCTGCTGATTGAGGCAGACCATGACATCTTTTTGGACAGGAGATCTCGCAGAGGTTTGTCTCTCTCGACCAGCGGCGAGATAAACTTGCCCAGCTGGTTTACCATTCCAAGGAAAGACTGTACTTCGCTCACTGTTGTTGGTTCCTGTATCCTCTTCACAGCCTCTGTTTGGTATGGATCTGGGCTGATGCCACTGGCAGAGACCACATGACCTAGAAAGCTCACCTCAGACCTTGACAGATCACATTTATCAGTGTTTAACGTGATACCTGCCTTCTGGATTTTCTCCAGCACAGCATGCAGGCGAGCATCATGCTCCCCCATGCCAGCACATCATCAATATGGCACACGACCCCTTCAAGCCTCTCAGTGACCTCTGTCACCATTCTGTTCTGAAAATGTTCGGGGGCTGATGCGGTGCCAAATGGTAGTTGTTTGAAGAAAAAACATCCGAAAGGTGTGATAGAGGTTGTTAGTTTTGCTGAGTCTTCAGTCAGGGGAATCTGCCAAAACCCTATGTTTGCATCCGACTTACTAAAAACGCTAGCTCCAGCCAGCATTCCAAGTGTTTCCTCCACTGATGGCCGAATAAACTTGTCCCGACATACTGACTCATTCAGTTTGGTGAGGTCAACACATATGCGTACTGCACCTGTTTTCTTGGGCACCACCACCATGCCGGCACACCAGTCTGTTGGCTCCTCGACTCTGCACATCGCCCCGAGGCTTTCCATGCGGGACAGTTCCTGCTTGATTTTGTCTATCAGTGGCAAAGGAATCCTCCTAGGTGTTTTTAAAGAGTATGGTTGAGCCCCTGGTTTCAGTTTTATGGCATATGGCTGACGCACTTCTCCAAGACCTCTACATAGTTTTAGGTAAGACTCCTTTAATGTCTCTATAGTGACACTGTCTAGGCGCGCACCAAGCCCCAGCCTACAGCTCACAGGTCTTCCCAACAAAGCAGTGTGCAGATGTCGAACTACATACGTATCCTCCATCACTTCTTTATCCCCTCTTCTCATGAGCAGCCTGGCGACACCCACAACATCAAGTGGACTCCTCCTTGGTCCAAGGAGTGGCTTTGTCGCTTGTCTGAGCATGGGTGGGTTGTCCATGAATATATTCTTGAACACGGTGTATGGCAGGACTGTGACGTCGGCACCTGTGTCAATTTTAAACATCACACTGCTGTCATGTATGGTGATGCCAACCATCCACGGATCACCCTCTGTTGTGATGTTGCCGAGGAAAATAGCATCCAACTCCTCTCCATCAACCTCATGCACAGATCTTGGAGCCCTGCACACACGACTATAATGTCCTTTTCGGCCGCACTCATGACATTTTGCTTCATGTGCAGGACAATCGTGTTTTGCGTGAGTTGGAGGCTTGCCACATTTATGCCACAGTGACTGAGGAGATTTTCCCTTGTTGTTCTGGGTATAGCTTGGCTTATTAGCACGCTGAGGTTTGTTTCTAGCAGGTTTGTTGTTCTTGGACATCCTGACTCTATCCACTGACTGTCCATCACTTGCCTGTGCTCTGCTGTCTCCTCTCAGAGAAGCCTGCTGCTTTTTCACCTCTTCGCTTTGACGTGCCATCCTGACGGCTTTATCCAAGGTAAGTTCTGCATCCAGCTGCATACGCTCGGAAAGTCCCTTGTCCAGCAGCCCCACAATGAGTCTGTCTCTGATTAGCTCGTCGCTTAGTGCCCCGTAGCTGCAGTGTTCGGCTAGCGCATATAAAGCAGTGACAAACAAGTCCACAGACTCTCCTTCTTTCTGTTTGCGTATGTTGAACTTAGCACGCTAGTACATGACATATTTCTTGACCACGAAAAAGTTCTGAAAGCCATCATGCACACCTAAGTACGCATCTCTCCCAGCAGCAGATAGATTAAGACCATGCAGGATGTCATCCGCCTCGTCACCCATGCAATATATCAACGAATTAACTTGATTCTCCACTTAACTTTCAAAATCTTTCAAAACGTCAGATCCATTTGTCCCACTCATGTGGCTTAGAGAAGTCGAAGGACTCCGGCGGCTGGATATTGAAGGTAACGCACGGCCCCGTAGTAGCACTCTGTGTTGGCGCAGCGGCAGCTAGCTGCTGGCCCGCGTCGCTAACTTCTCCACCTTGGCTCATTACGTCCTCCCGATCGTGTACAATACTCTTCTAGAACAGGTCTAAACTCTAAACGCAAACTACCAGACTCTGACACCATGTCGTGTAATTAAAATACTGCGCGAGTCCAACTGTTAGTTCATCGTCCTTTATTTTTGCTTCCCGCCTGTACACGTCATACTCCTGCGACTCTGTAGTTTTTATACAAATATCTAGTTACACCACAAAAGTGTTTGAACTTTTTGAGAGATATAAAACAACCCAGCAATCAAGAGAAAACATGTATGCTTAATGTCCTTGAACCCGTTGAGAGCAAGACATAAAGTGAGAAGTAACTTAGTCTTTTCCAAAGACGGACATTATCGCTGCCAGAGGAATCCTATTTAGCTAATTTAAATCAAAAGGTTCTTAGCAGAAAGTGCATGAAATCTCTTTTTGATTCAAATGAGCTTTCTGAGGCCAATAATAAATGTGAAATGAATGGATGGATGAAGTGCCCGGCATTTCCATTTTCATATTTTAATTCTCTGATCATACATAAAGTATTGAAGTGAAAATCAGGCCAAGTCATAAAGAACAAGATGTTCTGCTGCATTGCACTGTCTTAATGCCAGATCCAGATATTTGGTTCTTTTCAAAAGCTGCCAGAGTAAGTTCATTTGTACTGTTTGTTGATAAATAGCAAAAAGACAAGAAAAGTGACTCAAATGTAAGACTTGAGAAGAGAAAACAGAAGCCCCGCTAAACTGGGAGGACACTTAACACTATGGGGTCAGATGGGTGCCACGTTCCGTATTCCGCGTGCACGGGTCCACATCGCGCGTGCGAACGGGACTCGCGCATGGAAGAAGTTAGAACCTCTCGAGTGAAAATATACATGGCGAGAGGTCATTTGTACACTGAGAGGGAGCAAACTGTTTCTGTGAGTGTATAAGGATGTGCACAAGTGACAAACTTGCGTGCACGCGTTGGCCAACGAGCACACGGCAGAGGAAACGAGCATCAAATGTGATGGAGGAGTAGAAGCAAAGATAGATGATAGATAGCATGCTCTCATCATCACAGAGATGATGTTCTTGGCTCTGAACTTTTTTACACCACCCAGTTTTTCACCTAGAAGCAAAAACAAACAAGTGGTAGTTAGTGATGTCATTCTAACCAGTTTTGCTCTTTTGAACTTTTCCTTTAGTTTATTTTTTTTAAGGTGCAAAAGTTTATCAGCAATTGAAAAAAGATCTCAGCTTTTAAAGGGGCTTTAAAAATACATAATAAAAAAAGAACTACATGATTTTGGGTATTTCCTCAGGCACACTGAACTATGTGAAAATTACAATTTTTTTTTCTCTTCCGGCTCTTGCAGAGTACAGACGTTTCTGCTTTTGCTCCCTTATCTTTTTTTTCTCAAGGCTCTTTGTCCTGTCTGCCCACAGAGCGCTTCTCTGCATTTCTTCTGAAAACCCCTATTTTTTAGAATGGATTTAATTAATTGGTCATTCAACGCGATTGACAAGATTTTTTTCTACGATGAGAACGGAGGAGGGGGCTCCCACTTGCCCACAAGGGACACACACAGTGGGATATATGCTCGATTCCTGGAGGGAGTGGAAGATCGTATGCCTCTCTTAGTTGTCCATTGAGGAAGTCGAAGACGTGTGGATATTTGGCCTGATGATCACTGGATTTCTTCTGATTGGAGTGGGATGATATCTGGTTTTCTGGAAATTTGGGAAGACGGGAGCGATTGGAGGGCGACCCGCACCCACGGAAAGCACCGTCCGTGTGGAGACCTCACAGACTGGGACGTTACTTAAGGTGAATTGTAAGCTGGACAATGTTCTAGCTGCGATACCGGTATTAGTGCGACAAATGGATGTCATCTCGGAGAGGGTCACTGGACGGTGTGGAGATGTTTAAAACCTGAATTGGCTTCACTGAAGGACTTGAATGATCAGTTACAGACTTCAAGGCAGAGAGGAAAATTATCTCTGCCTGACCCAAACAAAGTCTTGTTATCCGAATCTGACGCCATGGCAGCCTTGTGAATGCCAACAACAAACCCCCACGAAGGAATGCAGACAGATGCTGTGAAAACCCGACCCCCCCNGGCGCCGCACTGCCGGAGCACGGCCGCAGTAGTGGAATTGCTCTGATTGACTACAACGGGACCGATTTTGCTCCGGCGTTCGTGTCGGAGCGGAGCGCAGCGGAGCGGAGGTAGTGGAATTTGGGGGTTAAAGTCCAACATCAAGTTTCACCCCCAAACTGGTAACAACTGGTTTTGAGTAGGGAGAAAGAGGGCCAAGATCTACATTACAATCCACATTCCTGCTGTTGGGGTGAAAAACAATGAGCTCTGTCTTTCCCTCATTCAGATGTAGATAGTTGGTCATTAGCCAAGACTTCACCTCATTAACACAGGACACAAAGGACTGGATAGAGTGACCTTTCTGCTGACACAATGGAGAGTAAATCTGGCAATCGTCAGCGTAGAGATGGAATGATAGGCCATGTTTACGAAAGATTGACCCCAGAGGTAGCAGATAAATGGCAAACAAAAGAGGACCAAGGATCGATCCCTGCGGGACCCCCCAGCGGAGCCCCTCCCAAGATGAAAAAACATCACCCAGTTTAACGTCCTGTTGTGGAGATAAAATCTAAACCAGTCCAGAACAGACCCTTTGATCCCAACCCATCGTTCCAAGCGATCGAGTAGAATTGCGTGGTCAACTGTGTCGAAGGCTGCTGTCAGGTCTAACAACAGAAGCACCACAGAAGTACCCTGATCTAGTGATAGATAGATGTCATTTAGGACCCTCAGTAGAGCTGACTCTGTGCTATGGCCAGACCTGAACCCTGATTGAAAAACCTCGAACAGATCAGAGTCAGCTAAATGTGAGACCAGCTGCTGAAAATGACTTTCTCAAGCAGTTTTGATGTAAAAGGCAGGGTAGAGATAGGCCTGTAATTTGCAATCACAGAGACATCAGCACCAGGTTTCTTCAGGGTCGGTCGAATAACTGCTGCTTTCAAAGCAGCTGGGACAACACCTGTGCTGAGGCTTCCATTGATAATCTGACCAAGTGATGGGCCAAGACACGGAAAGGCAGCCTTCCAGAGACGAGGCGGCAGAACGTCAAGTGGAGAGCCAGATGGCTTCTGCCTCGCAACAAGCTTACTCAGCTCAGAATTTGAAACAGTATTGAGGGGGCTCAGGGTGGGTGGTGATGGAGGAACTGGAACAGGGTCAATAGAGTTACCAGAAATAGCTGCTCTCATAGGCGTCATTTTAACCGGGGACGCCGGGGACATGTCCCCGGCAAAATTTGTGATTGGCAGCTGTGTCCCCCCTACTTTCAAAAAATGCCTGCTGATGAGGATTTTTGTTTTACCAGCTCAGATCTTATACCAGGGGTCAGCAACCTGTTCCCATCAAAGAGCCATTATTACCCATTTCCCACAGTAAAGAAAACACCGCAGTAGCCGCAGCGTTGTGGGCGGGGCCTACCCTCAGACAGCAGAGAGCTGCTCACAACCAGGTGACAGCAGCAGGTACAGGTCGCTCGCATGGGCATCGCACCCGTGGGGGATTCAACACCCACACTTTTCCAGCTGTTTTGCTCACCTCCACACCAGTCTGGTTTCTTTATGTCACACTCACTCTGTTTGCCTCATCTCCTTCTTCACCTCCCTCTTCTGACAGCCGATGTCGGGTTTCCAGGACAGCAGGAGAGGGAGGGACGGAAGAGCTCGACTGAATTCATAATTTTACATCTTGACATTAGCTGTACAAAGTCTGAGTTTGATAAAATGAAGAACAACAATTTGCAGAGGTTTGGGCCACGGTAATTCTGGACGAACCTTAATAAGCAGTGACTTAGTGAAGCAGGCAGGTTGCGCTAGAAAATTTCGTTTAAAAAGACGTCATAAATGTTTTACCCCGTCATTTTTATTTCTAAAATATGAAGTAAAAACTCCCAATTTAATTGTCATTCATTTGTCATTAATATGTAGTCTACACCCGTGCGTTAAGTGGACCATCTTCCAGTGAAAGCAAAGCTTCCAGCCCACCTCTCCAAATGCGTAAAATGTGCACCACAGCCGTTAGGCGCGCCGCGCGCACCGTCAGCTGATCAGCCCAGACAAGAGCAGAGCAAATAGAGACAGAATAGAGGATAATTGTGTCTGGATGTGGATGGAGATTACATTTTACATCAGCCTGATCATCATTTAAATACGTAAACCATCACCTGTCTTCTAGTCCACGCTATCAGCATTATTTTAATTGGTGTGTGTGTGTGTGTGTGTGTGTGTGTGTGTGTGTGTGTGTGTGTGTTTTCCACTTCAAACACTGGTCTAACCAACCAGACCAGCGTGTCCAGTAACATATTAATGTTACACTTCATGTAGGCTAGGAACATTTCACCTGCCGTGGCCCGACCGCTTCTGCTCCACATAAACTTTGTGCGTGATCAAATGTCTCTACAGGAGCTTTCTGAGCTGAAGAGGCTGTTCTGCCTCAGACTGGATGCATCATGCGTCTCCATATTAGAGACGGGAACAAGCGCTGTTCAGCCAAAGTTTCATAATTTCATAAAAAGAACATTTCTCCAAGCTCATCATGCGCATCAGTGTGCGTCGGGGTAATTCTTTCAAAACAGCCAGCATCCTTGAGTTTATCCATCAAA